>WNWK01004749.1:0-17500 GCA_009830355.1 Cherax destructor
CACAACAGCCAGGAAGATGACGGGGTGGGTATTGAGAACTTTCAAAACAAGGGAAATAATGCCGATGGTGACACTATTCAAATCGCTAGTGCTCCCTCACTTAGAATACTGCTCAGTGCTGACGGCCCCGTTCAGGGCAGGAGAAATAGCAGAGCTGGAACAAATCCAGAGATCGTTTACGGCTCACATTGAGCCATTGAAACATCTAAATTATTGGGAACGCCTTCAAGTCTTGAACATGTACTCATTGGAGCGGAGGAGAGAGAGATACATGATAATATATACATGGAAAGTACTTGAGGGCCTGGTCCCAAATCTGCACACTGCCATAACAACATACTGGAGTGAGAGATATGGGAGAAAGTGTAAAATAAACCCAGTGAGGAGCAGGGGTGCGGTGGGGACAATACGGGAGCACTGTATTAACATCCGGGGTCCCAGACTATTCAACATCTTACCAGAAGATATCCGAAACACGGCTGGAACCAGTGTAGAAGCCTTCAAGAGGAAACTGGACAAATATCTTCACCAGGTGCCAGATCAACCAGGCTGTGATGGATATGTGGGGCAGCGGGCCTCCAACAGCAACAGCCTGGTTGACCAGGCAAGCACCAGACGAGCCTGGCCCATGGCCGGGCTCAGAGAGTAGATACTCTCGAAACTCTTCAAAGGCAAGGAAAATTGCTGACCTGGAGAGTGTTCAGAGAACCTTCACGGCACACATATAAGTGCGACAAAACACCTAAATTACTGGGAACGGTTGAAGTCCCTTGATTTGTATTCCCTGGAACACAGACGAGAAAGATACAAGATAATATACCCTTGAAAAATCCTAGAGGGATTAGTACCAAATTTGCACACGAAAATCACTCCATAAAAAAAAGCAAAAGACTCGGCAGGCGGTGCAACATATCCCCAATGAAAAGCAGAGGCGCCACGAGTACACTGAGACACAACACAATAAATGTCCGGGGCCCAAGACTGTTCAACTCCCGGCATACATAAGGGGAATTACCAATAAACCCCTGGGTGTCTGCAAGAAGGCGCTGGACAGGCACCTAAAGTCAGTACCTGACCAGCCGGGCTGTGGTTCGTCCGTCAGTTTACGTGCGGCCAGCAGTAATAGCCTAGTTTATCAGGCCTTGATCTACCGCGAGGCCTGGTCACAGACCGGGCCGTGGGGGCGTTGACCCCCCGAAACCCTCTCCAGGTATACTCTAGGTATGATAGTTACAAAGTGGGAACACCAGCAGTGTGTTGCTACACTATTCTATATGATAGTTACATTACCTTGATCACCCCCCCACACTACCTTGATCACCCCCACACTACCTTGATCACCCCCCCCACACTACCTTGATCACCCCCACACTACCTTGATCACCCCCACACTACCTTGATCACCCCCACACTACCTTGATCATCCCCACACTACCTTGATCACCCCCACTACCTTGATCACCACCCACACTACCTTGATCACCCCCACTACCTTGATCACCACCCACACTACCACAAGATGTCAGGACCACCATTAGGTGTCAGGATCACTACAAGGTGTGTGCACCACCAAAGAAAGTGTCAGCACCACCACAAGGTGTCAGCACCACCACTAAAAAGTACCAGCACCACCACAAGAAGCTGTCATCACCACCACAAAAAGATGTCAGCACCACCACAAGGTGTTAACACAACCTCAAGAAGGTGTCACCACAAGTTCACGGTGTCAGCACCACCACAAGGTATCAGCATCACCACAAGACGGTGTCAGCACCACTACAAGAAGATGTCAGTACTACCACAAAACGGTGTCATCACCACCACAAAAAGATGTCAGCACCACCACTAGGTGTCAGCACCACCACAAGAAGGTGTCAGCACCACCACAAGGTGTCAGCACCACTACAAGGTGTCAGCACCACCACAAGGTGTCAGCACCACAACAAGAAGGGGTCAGCTCCACCACAAGGTGTCAGCACCACAACAGGAAGGGGTCAGCACCACCACAAGAAGGTGTCAGCACCACCACAAGGTGTCAGCACTACAACAAGAAGGGGTCAGCACCACTACAAGAAGGGGTCAGCACCACCACAAGAAGGGGTCAGCACCACCACAAGAAGGGGTCAATACCACCACAAGAAGGGATCAGCACCACCACAAGGTGTCAGCAGTACCACAAGGTGTGAGCACCACTACAAGGTGTCAGCACCACCACAAGGTGTCAGCACCACCACAAGGTGTCAGCACAACCACAAAAAGGTGTCAGCACTACCACAAGGTGTCAGCACCTAGGTGACATGAAGAACTGGAATTAAAGCTAGTGATGGAGTCATTAGGGCCACATATTGAAGCAATTAACCATCAACACAACAACTAGCAATGAATCATATTTTGTGTTTGTAAATACACAAGGTCACCAGCCAAGGAAGCACAATAAAATACCTGGTATTGGTGTGGAGGAGGCTGAAGCAGGGAGGGAGGTTAGTGAGTGAATCAAGATTCCTGGTAGAAAGCGAGTGGTAAGTGTTGCCTGGGGCTGGTAGCTGCCACCTCACCTGTGCTCCCAAGTATGCCAAGGACGCTGCCACCCTCCCATCCTCCTCTCCTCTTCCCAAGACGAGGGGAATAAATATAATAAAACCTGGTCTGTCAGGATCATACGAAGTGTAGCGCCAGAGCGAACACCGCTGAGTGTTCACCCCCAGTCTGTCTGCTGGCCTTAGCCGCTGTCAGCGCTGGTGCGCTATTACTGCATGCGGAAGTTGTCTGACCTCCACACTCGTCCTCAAAATGAACCGCTCGTTTTCTGACGCATTTATGCGTAAGTTTCCTTTCAGTATGAAGTGAGAAGTGAATTATATATATATATATATATATATATATATATATATATATATATATATATATATATATATATATATATATATATTATATATATATATATATATATATTATAGGGGTCGGCCTAGAAAAGATTGGAGGGAGGGAGTAAAGGAGGTTTTGTGTGGGAGGGGCTTGGACTTCCAGCAAGCGTGCGTGAGTGTGTGAGATAGGAGCGAATGGAGACAAATGGTTTTTAGGACTTGACGTGCTGTTGGAGTGTGAGCAAGGTAACATTTATGAAGGGATTCAGGGAAACCAACAGGCCGGACTTGATTCCTGGAGATGGGAAGTACAGTGTCTGCAGCAGTTTTATAACTGTAGTGTAAGCCTGCCTCTGGCAAGACAGTGATGGAGTGAATGATGATGAAAGATTTTTTCTGACCACCCTGCCTTGGTGGGAGACGGCCAATGTGTTAATAAATATAATATATATATATATATATATATATATATATATAATATATATATATATATATATATATATATATATATATATATATATATGCAAGAAAACCACTATGAAAAATAGAAGAATTCAAGCTTCGTGACTACTCACATTATGTGAGTAGTCACGAAAGCGCTTGAATTCTTCTATTTTTCATAGTGGTTTTCTTGCATATTTTCATATCACCTGTTTACTGTGATCTTTTTGCATATATATATATATATATATATATATATATATATATATATGATCTGAAGTAAACTCTGCTAGTGGGTTCACCCACACATTGCCACACTCACCCTTACAGACTGGGAGAGTTGTGACCCTGGCTGATCAACCAGACTATTGATCAGCCAGACATAACATCACAGCATAACATTCCACGATAGATTATTAACTGGTTCTGGCGTGGAAGGAAGACCACAACTGTTGAAGGAAGACCACAACTGTTGAAGGAAGACCACACCTGTTGAAGGAAGACCACAACTGTTGAAGGAAGACCACAACTGTTGAAGGAAGACCACAACTGTTGAAGGAAGACCACAACTGTTGAAGGAAGACCACAACTGTTGAAGGAAGACCACAACTGTTGAAGGAAGACCACAACTGTTGAAGGAAGACCACAACTGTTGAAGGAAGACCACAACTGTTGAAGGAAGGAAGACCACAACTGTTGAAGAAAGGAAGACCACAACTGTTGAAGGAAGACCACAACTGTTGAAGGAAGGAAGACCACAACTGTTGAAGGAAGGAAGACCACAACTGTTGAAGGAAGACCACAACTGTTGAAGGAAGACCACAACTGTTGAAGGAAGGAAGACCACAACTGTTGAAGGAAGGAAGACCACAACTGTTGAAGGAAGGAAGACCACAACTGTTGAAGGAAGGAAGACCACAACTGTTGAAGGAAGGAAGACCACAACTGTTGAAGGAAGGAAGACCACAACTGTTGAAGGAAGGAAGACCAAAACTTTTTAGGAAGGAAGACCACAACTGTTGAAGGAAGGAAGACCACAACTGTTGAAGGAAGGAAGACCACAACTGTTGAAGGAAGGAAGACCACAACTGTTAAGGAAGGAAGACCACAACTTGAAGGAAGACCACAACTGTTGAAGGAAGGAAGACCACAACTGTTGAAGGAAGGAAGACCACAACTGTTGAAGGAAGGAAGACCACAACTGTTGAAGGAAGGAAGACCACAACTGTTGAAGGAAGACCACAACTGTTGAAGGAAGACCACAACTGTTGAAGGAAGGAAGACCACAACTGTTGAAGGAAGGAAGACCACAACTGTTGAAGGAAGGAAGACCACAACTGTTGAAGGAAGGAAGACCACAACTGTTGAAGAAGAAGGAAGACCACAACTGTTGAAGGAAGGAAGACCACAACTGTTGAAGGAAGGAAGACCACAACTGTTGAAGGAAGGAAGACCACAACTGTTGAAGGAAGGAAGACCACAACTGTTGAAGGAAGGAAGACCACAACTGTTGAAGGAAGGAAGACCACAACTGTTGAAGGAAGACCACAACTGTTAGGAAGGAAGACCACAACTGTTGAAGGAAGGAAGACCACAACTGTTGAAGGAAGGAAGACCACAACTGTTGAAGGAAGACCACAACTGTTGAAGGAAGACCACAACTGTTGAAGGAAGACCACAACTGTTGAAGGAAGACCACAACTGTTGAAGGAAGACCACAACTGTTGAAGGAAGACCACAACTGTTGAAGGAAGACCACAACTGTTGAAGGAAGACCACAACTGTTGAAGGAAGACCACAACTGTTGAAGGAAGACCACAACTGTTGAAGGAAGACCACAACTGTTGAAGGAAGACCACAACTGTTGAAGGAAGACCACAACTGTTGAAGGAAGACCACAACTGTTGAAGGAAGACCACGGGAACTGTTGAAGGAAGACCACAACTGTTGAAGGAGACAAGGAAGACCACAACTGTTGAAGGAAGACCACAACTGTTGAAGGAAGACCACAACTGTTGAAGGAAGACCACAACTGTTGAAGGAAGACCACAACTGTTGAAGGAAGACCACAACTGTTGAAGGAAGACCACAACTGTTGAAGGAAGACCACAACTGTTGAAGGAAGACCAAACTGTTGAAGGAAGACCACAACTGTTGAAGGAAGACCCAACTGTTGAAGGAAGACCCCAACTGTTGAAGGAAGACCCCAACTGTTGAAGGAAGACCCCAACTGTTGAAGGAAGACCCCAACTGTTGAAGGAAGACCCCAACTGTTGAAGGAAGACCAACTGTTGAAGGAAGACCAACTGTTGAAGGAAGACCCCAACTGTTGAAGGAAGACCCAACTGTTGAAGGAAGACCCCAACTGTTGAAGGAAGACCCCAACTGTTGAAGGAAGACCCCAACTGTTGAAGGAAGACCCCAACTGTTGAAGGAAGACCCCAACTGTTGAAGGAAGACCCCAACTGTTGAAGGAAGACCCCAACTGTTGAAGGAAGACCCCAACTGTTGAAGGAAGACCCCAACTGTTGAAGGAAGACCCCAACTGTTGAAGGAAGACCCCAACTGTTGAAGGAAGACCCCAACTGTTGAAGGAAGACCCCAACTGTTGAAGGAAGACCCCAACTGTTGAAGGAAGACCCCAACTGTTGAAGGAAGACCCCAACTGTTGAAGGAAGACCCCAACTGTTGAAGGAAGACCCCAACTGTTGAAGGAAGACCCCAACTGTTGAAGGAAGACCCCAACTGTTGAAGGAAGACCCCAACTGTTGAAGGAAGACCCCAACTGTTAAAGGGGAAGGAGCCCCAACTGTTGAAGGAAGACCCCAACTGTTGAAGGAAGACCCCAACTGTTGAAGGAAGACCCCAACTGTTGAAGGAAGACCCCAACTGTTGAAGGAAGACCCCAACTGTTGAAGGAAGACCAACTGTTGAAGGAAGACCCCAACTGTTGAAGGAAGACCCCAACTGTTGAAGGAAGACCCCAACTGTTGAAGGAAGACCCCAACTGTTGAAGGAAGACCCCAACTGTTGAAGAAAGACCCCAACTGTTGAAGAAGACCCCAACTGTTGAAGGAAGACCCCAACTGTTGAAGGAAGACCCCAACTGTTGAAGGAAGACCCCAACTGTTGAAGGAAGACCCCAACTGTTGAAGGAAGACCCCAACTGTTGAAGGAAGACCGCAACTGTTGAAGGAAGACCCCAACTGTTGAAGGAAGACCCCAACTGTTGAAGGAAGACCCCAACTGTTGAAGGAAGACCCCAACTGTTGAAGGAAGACCGCAACTGTTGAAGGAAGACCGCAACTGTTGAAGGAAGACCGCAACTGTTGAAGGAAGACCGCAACTGTTGAAGGAAGACCGCAACTGTTGAAGGAAGACCGCAACTGTTGAAGGAAGACCGCAACTGTTGAAGGAAGACCGCAACTGTTGAAGGAAGACCGCAACTGTTGAAGGAAGACCGCAACTGTTGAAGGAAGACCGCAACTGTTGAAGGAAGACCGCAACTGTTGAAGGAAGACCGCAACTGTTGAAGGAAGACCGCAACTGTTGAAGGAAGACCGCAACTGTTGAAGGAAGACCGCAACTGTTGAAGGAAGACCGCAACTGTTGAAGGAAGACCGCAACTGTTGAAGGAAGACCGCAACTGTTGAAGGAAGACCGCAACTGTTGAAGGAAGACCACAACTGTTGAAGGAAGACCACAACTGTTGAAGGAAGACCACAACTGTTGAAGAGCCCAACTGTTGAAGAGCCACAACTGTTGAAGGGAAGACCACAACTGTTGAAGGAAGACCACAACTGTTGAAGGAAGACCACAACTGTTGAAGGAAGACCACAACTGTTGAAGGAAGACCACAACTGTTGAAGGAAGACCACAACTGTTGAAGGAAGACCACAACTGTTGAAGGAAGACCACAACTGTTGAAGGAAGACCACAACTGTTGAAGGAAGCACCACAACTGTTGAAGGAAGCACAACTGTTGAAGGAAGACCACAACTGTTGAAGGAAAAAACCACAACTGTTGAAGGAAGAAGGAAGACCACAACTGTTGAAGGAAGGACCACAACTGTGAAGGACCACAACTGTTGAAGGAAGGAAGACCACAACTGTTGAAGGAAGGAAGACCACAACTGTTGAAGGAAGGAAGACCACAACTGTTGAAGGAAGACCACAACTGTTGCTGGGTAGGTTGAGTATCATGTATGATAATGTTTTTGAAATTTTGTATTTTCCATTGTTACGTTCTATGGTGTCGGTGACGGCGCTTAGTGAGGCTTCCAGACATTGTCGGCGTTTAAGATCTTGTTCAGTAATGACGAGTTGTGCCTCATCGTAATTCATCAAATGCCCCGTGGAGTCCCTGTGGAGGACACAGTCGTACCTTTAATCGTCTCTGTTGCTGGAGTTTCCGTGTTCGTTCAGACGGAGCGAAGGATTTCCGCCAGTTTCTACAGGGGATGATGTTGACGCCAGTTGTGGGCGTCTACATCATGCTCTGTGGAAACTCTTCCAAGAAATATGTGGGGGAAACTGGCGGAAATCTTCCGGTCCGTCCGAACGAACGTGGAAACGGAGACGACTTAAGGTACGACTGTGTCCTCCACAGGGACTCCACAGGACATTTGATGAATTAGAATGAGGCACAACTCGTCATCACCGAACAAGATATTAGACGCTGACAATGTCTGGAAGCCTCACTAATCACCGACACCATGGAGCCTAACACTGCAAACATTACCATACATGATACTCAACCAGGCGAAGCACCACCAACACAGGAGTCACGTGACCTCATGGTCTACCCGTCCTCATCTCAACATGTCATTCTTCAGGTCACCAGCGTCACTCACCTCACTCTCCGCCTATGCACTGTCTCTTAACCTCTGTATGTTAGAAGTGATCAAGGTCTCAGGATCGAAACGTTTACTAATAAATTTGTCCTAGTGTTTGCTTACAAATTCTCTAAACCAATTTGTCAGTATCTATTACTAAGATTTATACCAAGACCACAGCTACTGAAGGAAGACCACAGCTGTTAAAGGAAGGAAGCGCAGTCGCGCTGACGAGGCTGCGTCAGTAGTGCTGACGAGGCTGCGCCAGTAATGCTGACGAGGCTGCATCAGGAGTGTTGTTAGTTCCGTCAGGAAATGCACAGGAGTTCTGAGAAGAAATTCTTGCATTGCGTTATTGTTCGGAATTTCCTGTATTGGTGCAACGTTGACGCCGACCTTCACTTACTCCGACCTTCACTTACTCCGACCTTCACTTACTCCGACCTTCACTTACTCCGACCTTCACTTACTCCGACCTTCACTTACTCCGACCTTCACTTACTCCGACCTTCACTTACTCCGACCTTCACTTACTCCGACCTTCACTTACGCCCAGAGTCGAATTAAGATATTTGTAGGTCCCAGGGCTACAGGTAGTGTGTGGTCCCTGGGCTACAGGTAGTGTGTGGTCCCTGGGCTACAGGTAGTGTGTGGTCCCTGGGCTACAGGTAGTGTGTGGTCCCTGGGCTACATGTAGTGTGTGGTCCCTGGGCTACAGGTAGTGTGTGGTCCCTTGGTTACAGGTACTGTGTGGTCCCTTGGTTACAGGTACTGTGTGGTCCCTTGGTTACAGGTACTGTGTGGTCCCTGGGTTACAGGTACTGTGTGGTCCCTGGGCTACAGGTACTGTGTGGTCCCTGGGCTACAGGTACTGTGTGGTCCCTGGGCTACAGGTACTATGTGGTCCCTGGGCTACAGGTACTGTGTGGTCCCTGGGCTACAGGTACTGTGTGGTCCCTTGGTTACAGGTACTGTGTGGTCCCTGGGTTACAGGTACTGTGTGGTCCCTGGGTTACAGGTACTGTGTGGTCCCTGGGTTACAGGTACTGTGTGGTCCCTGGGCTACAGGTACTGTGTGGTCCCTGGGCTACAGGTACTGTGTGGTCCCTGGGCTACAGGTACTATGTGGTCCCTGGGCTACAGGTACTGTGTGGTCCCTGGGCTACAGGTACTGCGTGGTCCCTGGGCTACAGGTACTGTGTGGTCCCTGGGTTACAGGTACTGTGTGGTCCCTGGGCTACAGGTACTGTGTGGTCCCTGGGCTACAGGTACTGTGTGGTCCCTGGACTACAGGTACTATGTGGTCCCTGGGCTACAGGTACTGTGTGGTCCCTGGGCTACAGGTACTGTGTGGTCCCTATGCTACAGGTATGTGTGGTCCCTGGGCTACAGGTAGTGTGTGGTACCTGGGTTACAGGTACTGTGTGGTCCCTGGGCTACAGGTACTATGTGGTCCCTGGGCTACAGGTACTGTGTGGTCCCTGGGCTACAGGTACTGTGTGGTCCCTGGGCTACAGATACTGTGTGGTCCCTGGGCTACAGGTACTGTGTGGTCCCTGGGCTACAGGTACTGTGTGGTCCCTGGGCTACAGGTACTGTGTGGTCCCTGGGCTACAGGTACTGTGTGGTCCCTGGGCTACAGGTACTGTGTGATCCCTGGGCTACAGGTACTGTGTGGTCCCTGGGCTACAGGTACTGTGTGGTCCCTGGGCTACAGGTACTGTGTGGTCCCTAGGCTACAGGTACTGTGTGGTCCCTGGGCTACAGGTACTGTGGGGTCCCTGGGCTACAGGTACTGTGTGGTCCCTGGGCTACAGGTAGTGTGTGGTCCCTGGGTTACAGGTACTGTGTGGTCCCTGGGCTACAGGTACTATGTGGTCTATGGGCTACAGGTACTGTGTGGTCCCTGGGCTACAGGTACTGTGTGGTCCCTGGGCTACAGGTACTGTGTGGTCCCTGGGCTACAGGTACTGTGTGGTCCCTGGGCTACAGGTACTGTGTGGTCCCTGGGCTACAGGTACTGTGTGGTCCCTGGGCTACAGGTACTGTGTGGTCCCTGGGCTCAGGTACTGTGTGGTCCCTGGGCTACAGGTACTGTGTGGTCCCTGGGCTACAGGTACTGTGTGGTCCCTGGGCTACAGGTACTGTGTGGTCCCTGGGCTCGGTACTGTGTGGTCCCTGGGCACAGGTACTGTGTGGTCCCTGGGCTACAGGTACTTTGTGGTACCTGGGCTACAGGTAGTGTGTGGTCCCTGGGCTACAGGTACTGTGTGGTCCCTGGGCCATTGTCGATCTGTCTACATTGTTTAGTAGTTCATGTGCCATTGTGGATCTGTCTACATTGTTTAGTAGTTCATGTGCCATTGTCGATCTGTCTACATTGTTTAGTAGTTCATGTGCCATTGTGGATCTGTCTACATTGTTTAGTAGTTCATGTGCCATTGTCGATCTGTCTACATTGTTTAGTAGTTCATGTGCCATTGTCGATATGTCTACATTGTTTAGTAGTTCATGTGTCATTGTCGATCTGTCTACATTGTTTAGTAGTTCATGTGCCATTGTCGATCTGTCTACATTGTTTAGTAGTTCATGTGCCATTGTCGATCTGTCTACATTGTTTAGTAGTTCATGTGCCATTGTCGATCTGTCTACATTGTTTAGTAGTTCATGTGCCATTGTCGATCTGTCTACAAGTAAATCCCTAGTGCTGTTTCAGCACTAGGTAATGAAGGAGTTAATCTCTTGTTTACTACGACGTTGTAGATATCAGAAGCTCGTAGTGTTTTATGCTTCTACCTGAATTTATCAGAAAACCCAACAATGTTTTTAAAGTGAAGAATTTCTACCGCAAATCCATGTTCGATGTTATCTGAATAAATCTTGAGAAACTTGGCTGTTGGTGTTGTTGTAATGTCTTCATCATTCATTGTTGTTGTTGTAATGTCTTCATCATTCATTGTTGTTGTTGTTGTAATGTCTTTATCATTCATTGTTGTTGTTGTAATGTCTTCATCATTCATTGTTGTTGTTGTAATGTCATCATCATTCATTGTTGTTGTTGTAATGTCATCATCATCATTCATTGTTGTTGTTGTAATGTCATCATCATTCATTGTTGTTGTTGTAATGTCATCATCATTCATTGTTGTTGTTGTAATGTCATCATCATTCATTGTTGTTGTTGTAATGTCATCATCATTCATTGTTGTTGTTGTAATGTCATCATCATTCATTGTTGTTGTAATGTCTTCATCATTCATTGTTGTTGTTGTAATGTCTTCATCATTCATTGTTGTTGTTGTAATGTCTTCATCATTCATTGTTGTTGTTGTTGTAATGTCATCATCATTCATTGTTGTTGTTGTAATGTCTTCATCATTCATTGTTTTTGTTGTAATGTCTTCATCATTCATTGTTGTTGTTGTAATGTCTTCATCATTCATTGTTGTTGTTGTAATGTCATCATCATTCATTGTTGTTGTTGTAATGTCATCATCATTCATTGTTGTTGTTGTAATGTCATCATCATTCATTGTTGTTGTAATGTCTTCATCATTCATTGTTGGAAATTTGATCAGGAAACGCAACATTGAATGAACATTTGTTTATGGTTGAGTGCGCTGAGGAGCGTAACTTGTTTATGGTGGATAAACATGTAAACACCTTAACTTGTGTCTCCTTCTATCAGAAAGTAATCACAAGAGTCAACACTTCATCATATACGTGATATAATAACATAATATAATTATAAACTTACGGCAGTAACGGTGAACACTTTTCACTTAATCTCTGGAGGTCCTCCATGTGGAGGTCCTCCACGTGGAGGACCTCCACCTGGAGGAGGACCCTGGCCTGCAGCCCCTAAAGCCTAGGCCTTAATCCGGTTCTGCTTACGCCGACCTTCACTTACGCCGACCTTCACTTACGCCGACCTTCATTTATGCCAACCTTTACAACACTGCCATTCACTATATGTACATTAACACCTTTGATGAGTTTCGAGTATTTCTGGTGTTTGCTTGATCAACCAGGTTGTTACTATTGGTGGCCCGCTGGCCCACATATCCATTATAGCCTGGTTGAAGATACTTGTCCAGTTTCCTCTTGAAGGCTTCTACACTTATTCCAGCAGTGTTTCTGATATCTTCTGGTAAGATGTTGAACAGTCTGGGACCCCGGATGTTGATACAGTGTTCCCTTATTGTGCCCACAGCATCCCTGCTTTTCACTGCGTTTATCTTACACTTCCATATCTCTCGCTCCAGTATGTTGTTATGGCAGTATACAGGTTTG
Organism: Cherax destructor; assembly: GCA_009830355.1. NCBI lineage: Eukaryota > Metazoa > Arthropoda > Malacostraca > Decapoda > Parastacidae > Cherax > Cherax destructor. The sequence continues at coordinate 12,434 of WNWK01004749.1, forward strand.
GAACAAGATCATCAAGTACTTAAACAGGTATATACTGTATAACCATAACCATAATTTTTAAAGGGGGTGGAGGTGTAAGCCAGTGGAAGGCCTCACCCAGATGACCAAAAGCTCCAGCTGCAGGTCTTCGTATGACTAAAACCCGTGTCAGGAAACACTTGTCCTGTTTCCCGACAACTCTAATACCTATCTATTATTATGTATCTCTCTCTCCTCCGCTCCAGTGAGTACTTATTTAAGATTTTAATTTATATTTTCCTACGACAACCTTTACTACGCCGTTGGAACCATCGCTAGTGCACTATCTACTTACCACTACTACCCCTATTACTACCACTACTACCACCAGTACTATTACCACTACTACTACTACTACCACGACTACTACTACTACCACGACTACTACTACTACCACGACTACTACTACTACTACCACGACTACTACTACTACCACCACTAATACTGCCACTACCGCTACCACTATCACTGCTACTACTTTTACTACCACTACTACCACACCTTAGGTTGATAGGTACCCAGGTGGGTGTGTGAGAAGCCGCGTACATAGCTAATCATATTACGAATTAAATAAGCAAGATAAGTAGATAGGTGTGTTAAGGTGCGTAATTAAGTTGCCTGGTGCGTGGAAGGTGCGTCAGGGACTCTGAGCACAACCTTGGCCTGCCTTCACCTATCCTCCTCCTCCTACTGCTCCTCCTCCTGCTCCCCCTGCTTCTCCTCCTGCTCCTCCTCCTGCTGCTCCTCTTCCTGCTCCTGCTTCTCCTCCTGCTACTGCTCCACCTCCTGCTTCTCCTCCTCCTCCTGCTGCTGCTTCTCCTCCTGCTCCTGCTCCTCCTCCTCCTCTTCCTGCTCCTCCTCCTCTTCCTGCTCCTCCTCCTCTTTCTGGTCCTCTTCCTCCTCCTCCTGCTCCTGCTCCTGCTCCTCCTCCTCCTCCTCCTTCTCCTCCTGCTCCTCCTCCTGCTCCTCCTCCTCCTTCTCCTCCTCCTTCTCCTCCTCCTTCTCCTCCTCCTTCTCCTCATGCTCCTCCTCTTATTGCTCCTCCTCCTGCTCCTCCTCCTGCTCCTCCTCCTGCTCCTCCTCCTCCTCCTGCTCTGCTCCACCTCCTGCTCCTCCTTCTCCTCCTTCTCCTCCTGCTCCTCCTCCTGCTCCTCCTTCTCCTCCTGCTCCTCCTGCTACCGCTCCACCTCCTGCTTCTCCTCCTGCTTCTCCTCCTGCTCCTCCTGCTACTGCTCCACCTCCTGCTTCTCCTCCTGCTCCTCCTCCTGCTCCTTCTCCTGCTCCTCCTCCTGCTACCGCTCCACCTCCTGCTCCTCCTCCTGCTCCTCCTCCTGCTCCTCCTCCTGCTCCTGCTCCTCCTCCTCCTCCTGCTCCTCCTCCTCCTCCTGCTCCTCCTCCTGCTCCTCCTCCTGCTCCTCCTCCTCCTGCTCCTCCTCCTGCTCCTCCTGCTCCTGCTCCTCCTGCTCCTCCTCCTCCTCGGGAGAGAGTAGACATGGTAAACAGCAGACACTCACTGGACACAATATTTAACAAGAAGTTGATCAAGAAATTTTTGACTCTGCAAAATACTTCTTCACGTTTGGAAAATCCAGTACTGGTCCTGTACTCAGTATGATTCATACACTGATGACAACAAAGAAATTATCGAAATCCTGATGCTTCACGTGTGGCCAAGGAGGTAGCTCCTGGGCCTGGCTACGGTGATGATTCAGGTGTGGCCAAGGAGGTAGCTCCTAGGCCTGGCCACAGTGATATTTCAGGCGTGGCCAGGCAGGTAGCTCCTGGACTTGACACTATTGTAACACTTATGCAACACTGGTGTAACACTGGTATAACACTGGTTTAACACTGGTGTAACACTTGTGTAACACTGGTGCAACACTAGTGTAACACTTATACAACACTGGTGTAACACTTGTGCTACACTGGTGTAACACTTGTGCAACATTGGTGGAACACTGGTGCAACATTGGTGGAACACTGGTGCAACACTGGTGTAATACTGGTGTAACACTTATGCAACACTGGTGTAACACTGATGCAACACTGGTGTAACACTTGTGCTACACTGGTGTAACACTTGTGCAACACTGGTGTAACACTGGTGCAACACTGGTGTAACACTGGTGCAACACTGGTGTAACACTGGTGCAACACTTGTGCAACACTGGTGTAACACTTATGCAACACTGGTGTAACACTTACGCAACACTGGTGCAGAACTGGTGTAACACTGGTGTAACACTTGCGCAACACTGGTGTAACACTGGTGCAGCACTGGTGTAACACTTGCACAACACTGGTTTAACACTTGTGTAACACTGGTGCAACACTGCTGTAACTTATGGAATACTGGTGTAACACTTATGCAACACTAGTGTAACACTGGTGCAACACTAGTGTAACCCGTATACAACACTGGTGTAACACTAGTGTATCACGTACGCAACACTGGTGTAACTAACAAAAAAGGCACAATACCGTGACTGGAACAATACACACACAACCCGCACATATAAAGAGAGGAGCTTACGACGACGTTTCGGCCCGACTTGGACCATTTACAAAGTCACACTAACACACAGAGACAGAGGAAGGGTATTTATAGGCAGGCAGACAGGGAGGGTACAAGAGAGTGGGGAAATGTAGGAGTAGTGGTAGTAGTGGTAGTAGTAAAGGTAGTAGTAAAGGTAGTAGAGTAGACAGTCATATGGGAAGGAGCACTGCTATGAGGCTAGCGGCCCGCAAGGGGGTACGAGAGGGAAGAAAAGCGAAAAATGAAGGAAAATACAAGGCAAAGAGAAGAACAGAAGAAAGGAAAGCCCAAGGAGAAAAAAAGGAGAAGGGGAAGATAAGACAGGAAGGAATCAGGTTAAGTCACGGGTGTTCTGAAGTTTAGAGCATTTAACAATGTAATGAGAGAGGAAAGCATCAACAGAGACAAAGCCAGGGCTAAGATTCATACAGGGAAAGTTGTGTATAAGGGAGGATTCAACCAGGCGGCGACTATGAAAGTTAGACGTAGGGTAGACAGTTTTAGCAGAAGACCAATCAATGGGATGACTGTGATCTCTGACATGACAGAAAAGAGCATTATTAGTGTCGGCAAGCCTAACACTATTTTTGTGCTCCCTGAGTCTGTCAGAAAGAGATCGGCCAGTTTCTCCGAAGTACTGAAGAGGACAGGAGGAGCAAGAAATAGAGTCTCTGTGTGTTAGTGTGACTTTGTAAATGGTCCAAGTCGGGCCGAAACGTCGTCGTAAGCTCCTCTCTTTTATATGTGCGGGTTGTGTGTGTACTGGTGTAACACTGGTGCAGCACTGGTGTAACATTTATGCAACACTGGTGTAAAACTGGTGTAACACTTATGCAACACTGGTGTAACATTTATGCAACACTGGTGTAAAACTGGTGTAACACTGGTGCAGCACTGGTGTAACACTTGCGCAACACTGGTGTAACACTTATGCAACACTGGTGTAACACTTGTGCAACACGGGTGTAACACTTATGCAACACGGGTGTAACACTGGTGCAACACTTGTGCAACACTGGTGTAACACTTATGCAACACTGGTGTAACACTTATGCAACACTGGTGTAACACTGGTGCAACACTGGTGTAACACTGGTGCAACACTGGTGTAACACTAGTGTAACACATATGCAACGCTGGTGCAATACGCTGGTCCAGGAGCTGTTAATCGATCCCTGCAACCACAGCTAGGTGAGTACCTAGTAGCAATCAGTGAAGAGGCGGGGCCAGGAGCTATGACTCGACCCCTGCAACCACAAATAGGTGAGTACAAATAGGTGAGTACAAATAGGTGAGTACACACAGACACACATAACACACACACACACACACTCATAACACACATAACACACACACACACACACACACACACACACACACTCATAACACACATAACACACACACACACACACACTCATAACACACATAACACACACACACACACTCATAACACACATAACACACACTCATAACACACATAACACACACATACACACACACACAACACACACACACACACACTCATAACACACATAACACACACACACACACTCATAACACATAACTCACATAACACACACACACACATACACACACTCATAACACACACACACACACATACACAGTCTGGGAAGGTGACCAGCAGGTTCATTCACAAGGTCACAATGGTCAACCTCCTGTTTCTCCCCCCCTCCCCACTTTCCCCCTCCCCGGCGTATCTACGCTACTCTGCCTGCGTGCACCTGCGGATCCGGGATTACCCCTGCGTGTCCGGATTACTCTTCTGTATCAGGGATTACACCTGTACATCCACCAATATTACACCTATTTGTCCAGGATTACAAATGTGTATCCGTTATTACTTCTCTGCATCCAGGATTACAAATGTGTATCCGTTATTACTTCTCTGCATCCAGGATTACTCTTCTGTATCCTGGATTACACCTGTGTATCCGGGATTACTCCTCTGTATTGGAATTACACCCCTAAATTTAGGATTACACCTCTGTACCTAGGATTACACCTCTATATCTGGGATTACATTTGTTTTTGAGGGTTATATCTGTGCATCGGGGATTACATCTGTGCATCAGGGATTGCACCTGTGCTTCAGGGGATTACATTTATACATCAGGGATACATCTGTGCTTCAGGGGATTACATTTATGCATAAGAGGATTACACCTGTGCATCATAGGATTACATCTGTGCATCGGGGATTGCATATGTGTATCGGGATTACACCGGTGTATCAGGGGATTGCCTCTGTTCATCAGGCGATTACATCTATACATCAGGGGTACACCTGTGCATCAGGGATTACATCTGTGCATCAGGGGACGACACCTGTGCAACAGGGGATTACATCTGTGCATCAGGGATTACATCAGTACATCAGAGATTACATCAGTGCATCAGAGATTACATCTGTGCATCAGGGATTACAAATTTTATGGAGCATCACAACCTACATAACCCAGAGTAGAAGTTACAGAGGTCCTTGAAGAAAATCA
>WNWK01004749.1:22500-133426 GCA_009830355.1 Cherax destructor
TGATTATCTCTCAACACAGATTATCAGTATTGCCAGAGTCCATATATACTTCATGCTAGGAATGACAGGACATACATTGCAATAATTACGGTACTAATGTATTGTTGCTCTCCTTGTTGCATGTCTGGTGTACATCAGACTTCATATTATCCTGGTAGGTACCAAGAGCTAGCATCAACCACAAGGATCATCTGCCTTCTCAACGTAGTGTGATAGAAATAAATTGTAAAAGTCATTGACTGGTTGATGCTGTAGAGTGTAGACTCCAGCACTCTTGTAAATACTGAGCGCTTCCTTTAGTCTCTTATGAACGTCGTTCTGAGTGTCAACACTGATTACTGTGGTTCTGAGTGTCAACACAGGTCACTGTGGTTCTGAGTGTCAACACAGGTCACTGTGGTTCTGAGTGTCAACACAGGTCACTGTGGTTCTGAGTGTCAACACAGGTCACTGTGGTTCTGAGTGTCAACACAGGTCACTGTGGTTCTGAGTGTCAACACAGGTCACTGTGGTTCTGAGTGTCAACACAGGTCACTGTGGTTCTGAGTGTCAACACAGGTCACTGTGGTTCTGAGTGTCAACACAGGTCACTGTGGTTCTGAGTGTCAACACAGGTCACTGTGGTTCTGAGTGTCAACACAGGTCACTGTGATTCTGAGTGTCAACACAGGTCACTGTGATTCTGAGTGTCAACACAGGTCACTGTGGTTCTGAGTGTCAGCACCGATCACTGGGGTTCTGTGTCTCAACACTGATCACTGTGGTTCTGAGTGTCAACACTGGTCACTGTGGTTCTGAGTGTTAACACTGATCACTGGTTCTGAGTGTCAACACTGATCACTGGTTCTGAGTGTTAACACAGGTCACTGTGGTTCTGAGTGTCAACACTGATTACTGTGGTTCTGAGTGTCAACACTGATTACTGTGGTTCTGAGTGTCAACACTGATTACTGTGTTTCTGAGTGTCAATACTGATTACTGTGGTTCTGAGTGTCAACACAGGTCATTGTGGTTCTGAGTGTCATAGATCACTGTGGTTCTGAGTGCCAACACTGATCACTGTGGTTCTGAGTGCTAACACTGATCACTGTGGTTCTGAGTGCCAACACTGATCACTGTGGTTCTGAGTGCCAACACTGATCACTGTGGTTCTGAGTGCCAACACTGATCACTGTGGTTCTGAGTGCCAACACTGATCACTGTGGTTCTGAGTGCCAACACTGATCACTGTGGTTCTGAGTGTTAACACTGATCACTGGTTCTGAGTGTCAACACAGGTCACTGTGGTTCTGAGTGTCAACACTGATTACTGTGGTTCTGAGTGTCAAGACTGATTACTGTGGTTCTGAGTGTCAAGACTGATTACTGTGGTTCTGAGTGTCAAGACTGATTACTGTGGTTCTGAGTGTCAACACTGATTACTGTGTTTCTGAGTGTCAATACTGATTACTGTGGTTCTGAGTGTCAACACAGGTCATTGTGGTTCTGAGTGTCATAGATCACTGTGGTTCTGAGTGCCAACACTGATCACTGTGGTTCTGAGTGCCAACACTGATCACTGTGGTTCTGAGTGCCAACACTGATCACTGTGGTTTTGAGTGCCAACACTGATCACTGTGGTTTTGAGTGCCAACACTGATCACTGTGGTTTTGAGTGCCAACACTGATCACTGTGGTTCTGAGTGCCAACACTGATCACTGTGGTTCTGAGTGTCAACACTGATCACTGTGGTTCTGAGTGTCAACACTGATCACTGTGGTTCTGAGTGTCAACACTGATCACTGTGGTTCTGAGTGTCAACACTGATCACTGTGGTTCTGAGTGTCAACACTGATCACTGTGGTTCTGAGTGTCAACACTGATCACTGTGGTTCTGAGTGTCAACACTGATCACTGTGGTTCTGAGTGTCAACACTGATCACTGTGGTTCTGAGTGTCAACACTGATCACTGTGGTTCTGAGTGTCAACACTGATCACTGTGGTTCTGAGTGTCAACACTGATCACTGTGGTTCTGAGTGTCAACACTGATCACTGTGGTTCTGAGTGTCAACACTGATCACTGTGGTTCTGAGTGTCAACACTGATCACTGTGGTTCTGAGTGTCAACACTGATCACTGTGGTTCTGAGTGTCAACACTGATCACTGTGGTTCTGAGTGTCAACACTGATCACTGTGGTTCTGAGTGTCAACACTGATCACTGTGGTTCTGAGTGTCAACACTGATCACTGTGGTTCTGAGTGTCAACACTGATCACTGTGGTTCTGAGTGCCAACACTGATCACTGTGGTTCTGAGTGCCAACACTGATCACTGTGGTTCTGAGTGCCAACACTGATCACTGTGGTTCTGAGTGCCAACACTGATCACTGTGGTTCTGAGTGCCAACACTGATCACTGTGGTTCTGAGTGCCAACACTGATCACTGTGGTTCTGAGTGCCAACACTGATCACTGTGGTTCTGAGTGCCAACACTGATCACTGTGGTTCTGAGTGCCAACACTGATCACTGTGGTTCTGAGTGCCAACACTGATCACTGTGGTTCTGAGTGCCAACACTGATCACTGTGGTTCTGAGTGCCAACACTGATCACTGTGGTTCTGAGTGCCAACACTGATCACTGTGGTTCTGAGTGCCAACACTGATCACTGTGGTTCTGAGTGCCAACACTGATCACTGTGGTTCTGAGTGCCAACACTGATCACTGTGGTTCTGAGTGCCAACACTGATCACTGTGGTTCTGAGTGCCAACACTGATCACTGTGGTTCTGAGTGCCAACACTGATCACTGTGGTTCTGAGTGCCAACACTGATCACTGTGGTTCTGAGTGCCAACACTGATCACTGTGGTTCTGAGTGCCAACACTGATCACTGTGGTTCTGAGTGCCAACACTGATCACTGTGGTTCTGAGTGCCAACACTGATCACTGTGGTTCTGAGTGCCAACACTGATCACTGTGGTTCTGAGTGCCAACACTGATCACTGTGGTTCTGAGTGCCAACACTGATCACAGTGGTTCTGAGTGTCACAGATCACAGTGGTTCTGAGTGTCACAGATCATCAGGTATATACAACAGCTTCAAGGCTCCTGATTAACGTTTAACTTTTGTGTTTACAGGTCAGTGTCTGGTCTTGTGTCAACCACAACAACACTACCCAGGTAGGTGGAGGAGTGAGAGAGAAGGGAGGGTGAGAAGAGAGGGAGGAGTGGTGATTGTCCGTGAAGTGGCAGTTGACCCACTATTACGAACACAGGTGTAGTCTACTGGCCTGCACACCTGGCTGTAGAACGATAACCATTTAGGAACAAGCAAAAAGGCAGCAGAGAGAGTAATTGTTTGTATTTCCTTCACCAAATAATACTCTGGTATGTACAATATATACAGCTCATGTACAATATATATTCAGCTATGTACAATAAGGCAAATACAAGCACAAAACACGGTGAGAACCGTACCGACCAGACGTGAAGGTAAGTCTACCAAGGGCGATTCACGAGTGTACCACATCGCTTCACAACTTTGGTGGACTTCCTTGTGATTGGCTGGTTGAACCAATTAAATGTAACAAACTCTTAGCATGCCACCCCCCCCACTCCAAAAGGCCTTTGATAGCCAGGACTAGGCATCTGCTATGTGTGGTGTGCCACCATGACATGAAATACTAATAGAACCACCTTTCCTCTCAACCATCCATCTCATTAGGTATTGTTCAATTAAAAAAAACTTCCATGTTAGACCCAGTGTTAGAATGAGGCAGCAGACAGTAGGTCTAGCATAGGTTGAAGACCCTTGAGGATGGGAGCAAGTGTCCCCTCACTGAAAAAATCTTATGGCCAGATTTACTCAAGTTTTACTTTATGACCATAATGAAAAAAAAGATCTTACTACCCATTTTGTCCCTAACACATCTTAACAAATTATGTTCCGGAGAGGGCGTCGGCCAGCACGTTATCAAATGTCCTCCTAAGGACGAATTCTGAAATATTTTCAAGATCTGAGTTCTGAATTTCTTTGGATCTTCCAGTCTGTCTGGTTTTAACCTTTCCCTTACCTCCTTACCAGTATCTGGACTAACTAATAAGTTATTTCTAATTTCATATTTAACAGGATGATTTGAGATCGATTCATCCATGGCAGCTTTAAGAGCGGATGCTAAAGAGGAGCCCTTTTGTTGCTCTTCCCGAAAGGACAATCCCTCGGGCATGGAAACAGAAACGTCTGGCAATCCTGCATCCCCGGAATAGGAAGACTTGATCAGGAACTTTTCTCTAGATTTACGAGGCTCTGGGCAGTTTTCCTCATAAAATAAATTGTCGAGCCCTAGATCGCAACGTACAAGGTTATGTCACATTCTTTTTTTTCGTCATTCCTTCGGACATTGCCCGAATCATGGCCATCATCGGAGAAGAGGCTTCGGTGGGTTCAATGGGCTCGGGACAGCACCTAGAATATTAATACCAAGCAGTATATTTCATGGGGAATATCCCAGACACACCTACGGTTAAATACTCAGTGTAATACTGACTTTTAATAAATATTTTATTCAAAGGAACAGAAAACACCACTCCCCCATAGGCTTCTGATAACACTGAAGAGTGTAATGAGGTCTCCTCAGAAACTGAAAGTACTTCCTCTTGTAAGAGGGAGCCCAGTATTCAGGCTGAAGGTGGATACTCAATGGGACTGTCATTCTTCTTAAGGGAAATTTGATTTTGACTATATAAGGGTGCCATACAGGCATCTATTTCCTGCTGATTTGTTTCAGTGGGAATCACAGCTATTTTTCCTAATGGTAGTAGTCTGGTCAACTTACTACTAGCAGCTGGTTTACCTAGCTTGGGCAAGTAGCCTTTGTGACCAGGCTTACAACAGTAGTAACAGGTGATGGGTTCGGGACTCTTGTCTCTTGCTTTATGCTGACTTTGAGCCAGATGTCGTTTTTCGGCTCCAGTCCACTTTATAATCCACTCAGAGGTCCATCCATGAGGATTTCTGTCCATACCAGTCTGCTGGAAAGAAAAGTTAAAGGACTGCTCGGACAAAGAGCGGTTAGCCTCAAATGTGTCAGTATCTCAGTTGCCACTGAATTATCTTCTAAAAACACCTAAACCTCTGGTCCAACTGACTCAAGAAGATTGTCAATGAGAATCAGTTGAACTAACCCACTAAAACTAGTGACACCAGTGGATTTGTACCACTTGTTAAACGATTTAGACTGTGCATGAACTAAGTCCAGATGGTACTGACCCAACAGACGTTTGCACTGATATGCACCGAGTACAGCTGCTTTCACAACGTCATAATTAGCGAAATTTCCAGCACTCAAACCAGCTGTAAATTCCAGCACTTTGCCGTATAATGCTGTATGAACGAGTGCTGCCCAATGTTTGAATGGCCATCGCAAATCTTGAGCCTGATTTCTGAACACTGAAAAATGTCATCCGCAGTACTACGAAATTGCCTCCTCTCCTCTCTATCAAATTCCTTCTTAGCAAATGCACGTTGTTCCCGGGCAATCTCAAGACTGAGTATAGCCAACTCGAGCGCTAGCGAAGCTGAGTTACCCCCGAGACAACGCCGATTCACCTCAAATAGATGATGGTCCAGTTCAAGAGTTTGTCCTTCCCCATTACGGAGAAACCTGAGTGGGGATCGGCGATTAATAGCTTCTGTAGCAGCATAAACCTCAGTTTGGTACTCGAGTCAAACTTTAATTTGTTACATATACACAAAGCTGTGCAGCAGTAAGACTTCATTGATACTCTGTGCCAATAAAATGAGCAGTTCCCAAGCAGCGTTATAGAGATAGTCTGGGCAAGTTTTGCTGGGTACGTTCAATCAACACTCGCCTAACACGTGTCGGTGCCATAACCCACTATAACAAAACACTGATTGCAATACACTCAATGCAACACAAAGCAATAGCACACAACAACTTGCAGGTTTATAATGCAGTACTGTAGGCAGGCGCATAGACAATGCAGAGACACTTCAGGCCAGGCTCCCATATTACGAACACGTGTAGTCTGCTGGCCTGCACACCTGGCTGTAGAACGATAACCACTTAGGAGAGAGTAATTGTTTGTATTTCCTTCAGATAATCTGGTAAGTACAATATACACAGTCTATGTACAGTATATACAGCTATGTACAATAAGGCAAATGCAGGCACTAAAGACACTGTGAGAACCGTAGCGACAAGAAGTGAAGGTAGGTCTGCCAAGGATGATTCACGAGTGTACCACATCGCTTCACTACTTTGGTGGGCTTCCTTGTGATTGGCTGGTTGAACCAAGGTACTGGTATAAGGACGGGGCCCATGTTCATTAAACCCTTAGCACCTGGTTCTCTGGTCTGGAGGGCATGTTTGTGTGTGTGACATATGCCTAATAAAATGTAACATACTCTTTGCATCACCATGTAGGAAAGTGGCAAGGGATCCACCACCATGTAGGAAAGTGGCAAGTGATCCACCACCATGTAGGAAAGTGGCAAGTGATCCACCACCATGTAGGAAAGTGGCAAGTGACCCACCACCATGTAGGAAAGTGGCAAGTGATCCACCGCCATGTAGGAAAGTGGCAAGTGACCCACCACCATGTAGGAAAGTGGCAAGTGACCCACCACCATGTAGGAAAGTGGCAAGGGATCCACCACCATGTAGGAAAGTGGCAAGGGATCCACCACCATGTAGGAAAGTGGCAAGTGATCCACCACCATGTAGGAAAGTGGCAAGTGACCCACCACCATGTAGGAAAGTGGCAAGTGATCCACCACCATGTAGGAAAGTGGTAAGTGACCCACCACCATGTAGGAAAGTGGCAAGTGATCCACCACCATGTAGGAAAGTGGCAAGTGACCCACCACCATGTAGGAAAGTGGCAAGTGATCCACCACCATGTAGGAAAGTGGCAAGTGACCCACCACCATGTAGGAAAGTGGCAAGTGACCCACCACCATGTAGGAAAGTGGCAAGTGACCCACCACCATGTAGGAAAGTGGCAAGTGACCCACCACCATGTAGGAAAGTGGTAAGTGACCCACCACCATGTAGGAAAGTGGTAAGTGACCCACCACCATGTAGGAAAGTGGCAAGTGACTCACCACCATGTAGGAAAGTGGCAAGTGACCCACCACCATGTAGAAAAGTGGCAAGTGACCCACCACCATGTAGGAAAGTGGCAAGTGACCCACCACCATGTAAGAAAGTGGCAAGTGACCCACCACCATGAAAGAAAGTGGCAAGTGACCCACCACCATGTAGGAAAGTGGCAAGTGACCCACCACCATGTAGGAAAGTGGCAAGTGACCCACCACCATGTAGGAAAGTGGCAAGTGACCCACCACCATGTAGGAAAGTGGTAAGTGACCCACCACCATGTAGGAAAGTGGTAAGTGACCCACCACCATGTAGGAAAGTGGCAAGTGACTCACCACCATGTAGGAAAGTGGCAAGTGACCCACCACCATGTAGAAAAGTGGCAAGTGACCCACCACCATGTAGGAAAGTGGCAAGTGACCCACCACCATGTAAGAAAGTGGCAAGTGACCCACCACCATGAAAGAAAGTGGCAGTGACCCACCACCATGTAGGAAAGTGGCAAGTGACCCACCACCATGTAGGAAAGTGGCAAGTGACCCACCACCATGTAGGAAAGTGGCAAGTGACTCACCACCATGTAGGAAAGTGGCAAGTGACCCACCACCATGTAGGAAAGTGGCAAGTGACTCACCACCATGTAGGAAAGTGGCAAGTGATCCACCACCATGTAGGAAAGTGGCAAGTGACTCACCACCATGTAGGAAAGTGGCAAGTGACCCACCACCATGTAGGAAAGTGGCAAGTGACCCACCACCATGTAGGAAAGTGGCAAGTGACCCACCACCATGTAGGAAAGTGGCAAGTGACTCACCACCATGTAGGAAAGTTCAGAAACTTAAATTTTGCCTGCGTTTCTTACCATTTTGAGGACAGGGCCAACATGGACTAGCATGGACCAACATAGACAAGCATGGACCAACATAGAGCAGCATGGACCAACGTAGACTTGCATGGACCAACATAGACCAACATGGACCAGCATAGACCAACATAAACCAGCATGGACCAACATGGACTAGCATGAACCAGCATGTACCAATATGGACCAGCATGGATCAATATGGAACAGCATAAACTAGCATGGACCAACATGGACCAGCATGAACCAACATGGACCAGCATGGAAAAGTATGGACCAGCAGGAACGTGCTGGTGAGAGAGAGTAAGTTGTGTGAGACCTGGCTCAGGTAAATACCATGACTCTGGATGATTAAGCAGGATTACAGCCAGGATTACATGTAAGTTACAAGAAACCATACTTCTCAGTGTGAGTGTATAGTTGTGTTTGTATGTGACTATATGTGGTTGCAAGGGTAGAGTCACAGCTCCTGGCCCCTGGCTCCTCTGTGTGGTGTGTGTATGTGACTGTATAGTTGTGTGTGTGTGTGTGCTCCCAGGCAGCAGGTAACCTCTTTCAACTTACAATTGTTTTAAGTCTTAATCATTGTTATTAGGTAAAATAAACAATATAATTGAGACTGGTGCCTGACTGTGTAAATACAAGTCTGATATAACAAGTGCTAGCTAAATACACAAGGACCTCAGTTCGAGCCCCTCGTCTGGGCTTCTGTTTATTGAGTGACAGTTGTTTGTTACAACTTACTGTCGCTGCGTCAGGAACACACGCATCTTCCTCACCATAGAACAGCCGGCCGCCAGTAACAACAGCCTGGTTGACCAGGCAAGCACCAGACCGAGCTCCGGAAGTAAAAAAAACTCTCGGAACTCAAGGGTATACCAGAAGCAAAGGTATGAGCGGTAGCAGCCTTCTTGATCAGGTCCTGATCCACCGGGAAGCCTGATCGGGAACTTGGCCGCGGGGTCGTTGACCCCCAGAACATCGTCTAGGTAGAGGGAAGATACAGACTGACACAGCCAGCACATTGACCCACCATTAATGAGCGACCAACCAGTGTGTGGTGAGTGTCCTGGGGATGGGTCCTGGACCCTGGACCGGAAATTAGTGTAGACCGCCCGGGGCCTCGTCCCACAGCATCTCTCCCATCCTCAGCTCGTAACACCTGCATGACTCAGCAGTGTCTACTTAATCATAGCCGTCATTTTTAAAGGGGTGGACTGGTAAGCCAGCAGAAGGCCTCTGTCAGATAACCAAAAGCTCCAGCTGTGGGTCGTCATATAACTAAGACCCGCGTCAAGAAATACTTGTCCTGTTTCCTGACAAACCTAACCTAACCCTCAGTGGTGTGTTACTCCATATTTTATATTATATAAAAGTTCTAAGCCTTGGGAAAGAAAATAACCATGGCTCTAATAGACTAAATAATGTAGATTTTACTCACTCTGATGCGAGAAAGATTTCGGAGTTGTGGTCAGCAGTAACCCAGACAACACTGCCCAGTGTTCATAATGAAGGAAATAGAATTCTTGGCTTCATATTAAGGACAAATAACAGGAGTCCCTCAGATTATTTTTCAACTCTCTTCCCGACCAACCAGTTCGTACGTCGGACTACGTGTGACCAGCAGTAACAGCCTGGTTGATTAGGCCCTGATCCACCGCGAGGTCAAGTCATGGACAGGGCTGCGGGGGCGTTGACCCCCGAAACACCCTCCAGGTATACTCCAGGTATCGTTGCTTAGGCCTCATTTAGATTATGGTGCACAGTTCTAATCATGCCCTGCACTGTACTGCTACACTGTACTGCTACACTGTGCTGCTACACTGTACTGGTACACTGTGCTGCTACACTGTGCTGCTACACTGTGCTGCTACACTGTACTGCTACACTGTGCTGCTACACTGTGCTGCTACACTACTGCTACACTGTGCTGCTACACTGTACTGCTACACTGTGTTGCTACACTGTACTGCTACACTGTACTGCTACACTGTACTGCTACACTGTGCTGCTACACTGTACTGCTACACTGTGCTGCTACACTGTACTGGTACACTGTGCTGCTACACTGTGCTGCTACACTGTACTGCTACACTGTGCTGCTACACTGTGCTGCTACACTACTGCTACACTGTGCTGCTACACTGTACTGCTACACTGTGTTGCTACACTGTACTGCTACACTGTACTGCTACACTGTACTGCTACACTGTGCTGCTACACTGTCCTGCTACACTGTACTGCTACACTGTACTGCTACACTGTGCTGCTACACTGTGCAGCTACACTGTACTGCTACACTGCTGCTACACTGTCCTGCTACACTGTCCTGCTACACTGTGCTGCTACACTGTACTGCTACACTGTGCTGCTACACTGCTGCTACACTGTGTTGCTACACTGTACTGCTACACTGTGCTGCTACACTGTCCTGCTACACTGCTGCTACACTGTGCTGCTACACTGTACTGCTACACTGTGCTGCTACACTGTGCTGCTACACTGTACTGCTACACTGTACTGCTACACTGTACTGCTACACTGTGCTGCTACACTGTGCTGCTACACTGTACTGCTACACTGTACTGCTACACTGTACTACTACACTGTGCTGCTACACTGTGCTGCTACACTGTACTGCTACACTGTGCTGCTACACTGTGCTGCTACACTGTGCTGCTACACTGTACTGCTACACTGTACTGCTACACTGTGCTGCTACACTGTGTTGCTACACTGTGCTGCTACACTGTACTGCTACACTGCTGTTACACTGTACTGCTACACTGTGCTGCTACACTGTGTTGCTACACTGTCCTGCTACACTGCTGCTACACTGTGCTGCTACACTGTACTGCTACACTGTGCTGCTACACTGTACTGCTACACTGTGCTGCTACACTGTACTGCTACACTGTACTGCTACACTCTCCTGCTACACTCTCCTGCTACACTGTACTGCTACACTGTGCTGCTACACTGTGTTTCTACACTGTGCTGCTACACTGTGTTGCTACACTGTGATGCTACACTGCTGCTACACTGTGCTGCTACACTGTTGCTACACTGTGCTGCTACACTGTCCTACACTGTGCTGCTACACTGTGCTGCTACACTGTATTGCTACACTGTACTGCTACACTCTTCTGCTACACTGTACTGCTACACTCTCCTGCTACACTGTACTGCTACACTGTGCTGCTACACTGTCCTGCTACACTGTGCTGCTACACTGTCCTGCTACACTGTGCTGCTACACTGTCCTACTACACTGTGCTGCTACACTGTCCTGCTACATTGTACTGCTACACTGTCCTGCTACACTGTGCTGCTACACTGTGCTGCTACACTGTGCTGCTACACTGTGTTTCTACACTGTGCTGCTACACTGTGCTGCTACACTGTGTTGCTACACTGTGCTGCTACACTGTGTTGCTACACTGTGATGCTACACTGTGCTGCTACACTGTGCTGCTACACTGTGTTGCTACACTGTGCTGCTACACTGTCCTGCTACACTGTGCATCTACACTGTCCTGCTACACTGTCCTCCACAGTGATCTAGTTCAAACAAAAATTGTTATGCCTTGTAATATTCCATTACACTGGATGAGTTGCTGACACGAGGTAATGAACTGTCAGCCTGAGTTGGGAAACTTCACTAGTGTCAGCCTGAGTTGGGAAACTTCACTAGTGTCAGCCTGAGTTGGGAAACTTCACTAGTGTCAGCCTGAGTTGGGAAACTTCACTAGTGTCAGCCTGAGTTGGGAAACTTCACTAGTGTCAGCCTGAGTTGGGAAACTTCACTAGTGTCAGCCTGAGTTGGGAAACTTCACTAGTGTCAGCCTGAGTTGGGAAACTTCACTAGTGTCAGCCTGAGTTGGGAAACTTCACTAGTGTCAGCCTGAGTTGGGAAACTTCACTAGTGTCAGCCTGAGTTGGGAAACTTCACTAGTGTCAGCCTGAGTTGGGAAACTTCACTAGTGTCAGCCTGAGTTGGGAAACTTCACTAGTGTCAGCCTGAGTTGGGAAACTTCACTAGTGTCAGCCTGAGTTGGGAAACTTCACTAGTGTCAGCCTGAGTTGGGAAACTTCACTAGTGTCAGCCTGAGTTGGGAAACTTCACTAGTGTCAGCCTGAGTTGGGAAACTTCACTAGTGTCAGCCTGAGTTGGGAAACTTCACTAGTGTCAGCCTGAGTTGGGAAACTTCACTAGTGTCAGCCTGAGTTGGGAAACTTCACTAGTGTCAGCCTGAGTTGGGAAACTTCACTAGTGTCAGCCTGAGTTGGGAAACTTCACTAGTGTCAGCCTGAGTTGGGAAACTTCACTAGTGTCAGCCTGAGTTGGGAAACTTCACTAGTGTCAGCCTGAGTTGGGAAACTTCACTAGTGTCAGCCTGAGTTGGGAAACTTCACTAGTGTCAGCCTGAGTTGGGAAACTTCACTAGTGTCAGCCTGAGTTGGGAAACTTCACTAGTGTCAGCCTGAGTTGGGAAACTTCACTAGTGTCAGCCTGAGTTGGGAAACTTCACTAGTGTCAGCCTGAGTTGGGAAACTTCACTAGTGTCAGCCTGAGTTGGGAAACTTCACTAGTGTCAGCCTGAGTTGGGAAACTTCACTAGTGTCAGCCTGAGTTGGGAAACTTCACTAGTGTCAGCCTGAGTTGGGAAACTTCACTAGTGTCAGCCTGAGTTGGGAAACTTCACTAGTGTCAGCCTGAGTTGGGAAACTTCACTAGTGTCAGCCTGAGTTGGGAAACTCACTAGTGTCAGCCTGAGTTGGGAAACTTCACTAGTGTCAGCCTGAGTTGGGAAACTTCACTAGTGTCAGCCTGAGTTGGGAAACTTCACTAGTGTCAGCCTGAGTTGGGAAACTTCACTAGTGTCAGCCTGAGTTGGGAAACTTCACTAGTGTCAGCCTGAGTTGGGAAACTTCACTAGTGTCAGCCTGAGTTGGGAAACTTCACTAGTGTCAGCCTGAGTTGGGAAACTTCACTAGTGTCAGCCTGAGTTGGGAAACTTCACTAGTGTCAGCCTGAGTTGGGAAACTTCACTAGTGTCAGCCTGAGTTGGGAAACTTCACTAGTGTCAGCCTGAGTTGGGAAACTTCACTAGTGTCAGCCTGAGTTGGGAAACTTCACTAGTGTCAGCCTGAGTTGGGAAACTTCACTAGTGTCAGCCTGAGTTGGGAAACTTCACTAGTGTCAGCCTGAGTTGGGAAACTTCACTAGTGTCAGCCTGAGTTGGGAAACTTCACTAGTGTCAGCCTGAGTTGGAAACTTCACTAGTGTCAGCCTGAGTTGGGAAACTTCACTAGTGTCAGCCTGAGTTGGGAAACTTCACTAGTGTCAGCCTGAGTTGGGAAACTTCACTAGTGTCAGCCTGAGTTGGGAAACTTCACTAGTGTCAGCCTGAGTTGGGAAACTTCACTAGTGTCAGCCTGAGTTGGGAAACTTCACTAGTGTCAGCCTGAGTTGGGAAACTTCACTAGTGTCAGCCTGAGTTGGGAAACTTCACTAGTGTCAGCCTGAGTTGGGAAACTTCACTAGTGTCAGCCTGAGTTGGGAAACTTCACTAGTGTCAGCCTGAGTTGGGAAACTTCACTAGTGTCAGCCTGAGTTGGGAAACTTCACTAGTGTCAGCCTGAGTTGGGAAACTTCACTAGTGTCAGCCTGAGTTGGGAAACTTCACTAGTGTCAGCCTGAGTTGGGAAACTTCACTAGTGTCAGCCTGAGTTGGGAAACTTCACTAGTGTCAGCCTGAGTTGGGAAACTTCACTAGTGTCAGCCTGAGTTGGGAAACTTCACTAGTGTCAGCCTGAGCTGGGAAACTTCACTAGTGTCAGCCTGAGCTGGGAAACTTCACTAGTGTCAGCCTGAGCTGGGAAACTTCACTAGTGTCAGCCTGAGCTGGGAAACTTCACTAGTGTCAGCCTGAGTTGGGAAACTTCACTAGTGTCAGCCTCTGCATTTGACTGAAGATGTCTGCTGTGTAGGCGAAACGTTTCAACAATAAAGACTCCTAACTGTTGCACATGTGTCTCAATCATCACCCTGCATCATGTTGCTGCATCCTGCATCACCCTGCATCATCCTGCATCATCCTGCATCACCCTGCATCATCCTGCATCACCCTACATCATCCTGCATCATGCTGCATCACCCTACATCACCCTGCATCATGCTGCATCACCCTGCATCATCCTGCATCATGCTGCATCACCCTGCATCATCCTGCATCATGCTGCATCATCCTGCATCATGCTACATCACCCTGCATCATCCTGCATCATCCTGCATCACCCTACATCATGCTGCATCATCCTGCATCATGCTGCATCACCCTGCATCATCCTGCATCATGCTGCATCACCCTGCATCATGCTGCATCATGCTGCATCATCCTGCATCACCCTGCATCACCCTGCATCATCCTGCATCATGCTGCATCATCCTGCATCATGCTGCATCACCCTGCATCATCCTGCATCATGCTGCATCACCCTGCATCATGCTGCATCACCCTGCATCATCCTGCATCATGCTGCATCACCCTGCATCATGCTGCATCACCCTGCATCATCCTGCATCATCCTGCATCACCCTGCATCATGCTGAATCATCCTGCATAATCTTGCATCATCCTGCATCATCCTGCATCACCCTGCATCATCCTGCATCACCCTGCATCATCCTGCATCATGCATCACGTACGGACGACCTTCAACAAGGACACAACTGACTGAATAACAACGACAAAACTGACGTGAGAGAAAAGAATCTTTACGATTTATTACGGAATTACCAGAGCACAAAAATTGTTACAAAGGAACAAAGATTAATTGTGAGTACAGAAAAGAGGTTTTATTTGCGGTAATTAATAACCGCTCTTTTGCGGTAATTAATAACCACTCTTAATTGAAGTTGGAACATGAATGTAGAGTGTCACGTGTGTGGCAACACGCACGCTAGCCCACAGTGTCTCTTCATAGACCTGTGGGTGCTAGCAGCAACAGCCTGGTTGACTAGGCATCAAAGAAACCAAACCTTAGGGACTATCAATGAGGCGCTAAAAGTATCAAGGCAAGAGAGTTTGGCAGCAGACTTGCAGATGCGTGTAGTACAGCCCTTCAGGGAGCATTCTGGAGTCATCCTGAATCAGCCACGGTTACCATTCCCAGAGATGGTTGCCCTTGACCATCCCATTGGAAACTGAGTTGTGTATGTAGGGGGTGACTCTCATAGACCTGCTACAGTGATCCTTTGTTCTTATGTTCCTGTGTAGCAGACGATTGAGAATTTGGTCCCCCGGGCGTGCTTCAGGGTGTATGGTTGGGTGAGAATTTGTTCCCCAGTGTGTGCTGCAGGGTTGAAGGAAGAGGTTAGTAACTCTAGCACTGTTGGAAGCAAACATGTGAACCTGTCATAGCTGCTGCTGTTGAACGTTCAGTCGAATACTTGACAATATCCTTATTGTCCTACTGAAGTCTCCCACCTCAGGCTGACCAATAGTGGCATCGTAAAGAGTGAAATCGGAGGCAGCCATATTAACAAGGTCTGTTCTCCAAGGCACAGTACTGTCCCCTGTTCTCTTTCTCATTTTCATATCCGACATAGACTAGAGTCTGTATGAGAGTGTCAGCCACTGAGGACACAGTAAACCTCCAAGCTGATATAAACAAAGTCTTCCTCCAGTGTTCCACTGACAACAATATGATGTTCAGTGAGGACTAGTTTCAGTTACTCAGTTATGGAAAGATTGGGGAGTGTAGAATAGTGTAGCAGCACACTGCTGGTGTTCCCACTATGTAGCTATCATATAGAATAGTGTAGCAGCACACTGCTGGTGTTCCCACTATGTAAGTGTCATATAGAATAGTGTAGCAGCACACTGCTGGTGTTCCCACTATGTAAGTGTCATATAGAATAGTGTAGCAGCACACTGCTGGTGTTCCCACTATGTAAGTGTCATGTAGAATAGTGTAGCAGCACACTGTTGATGATACAATTTAGTTAAAATAAAAACATGGTGTAGAACAGCCATGGATATCGTAGACAGTGTTGAAGACCATGAGCAGAGTAGCAAGAGAACTGCAGGAAGTGATGGGGCTCCAGTCTGTGATATACCTTTGAGGGATTTTCAGAGTTATCCTGCTCCGGCAGCACGGCCCCGGGCCACAGCTTGTCTGCTGCTTGTTTAGTCAACTAAGCTGCTGTTGTTGCTATTGTTGTTGCTGCTGGTGCTGTTGTTGTTGCTGTTGGATCCTCCACCAGTTCTGTCACTTTCCCTCTCGGGTTCTGCATGTCACCATACACACAATATATAATGAAGTCCGTAACAATGTTTTTTCAAGAGCATCTTAAAACTTGCAAGAAAAAAACAAAAACAGGACAGATGAAATGAAGACGGAAGAATAAGGAATAAGGGAAGAATAGCGAAGGAAGAGGAGTGATTACATTACCTTACTGTGTTAGTTACCATTTTGTCCTAGGCACATGTCGATTAGACACTAGGCCTGTTGTGTGTGTGTGTGTGTGTGTGTGTGTGTGTGGCAGCCAGCTGGGAGTCGCGGGAGTGGGGGAAGGGGGGGTCCTTATCAAAACCACCACTACCTAAGAATTTACTCCCGTACTCACGACACCAATCAAACCCAGCCCCTGCTAAAAGTTCTGCACTCTGACACAACTCTTGGTCATTTTCTTTCTGTCTCGTCAACACGCGCTTTGAAATGCTTCATAATCCTGGAATATTAACTTCTCAACTCAGGAGGCCTGGTCTAGGACCGGGCCGTCAGGACCACCATCCCCAGACTTCTAATATTTGACAGATAAAGAGGCAACAGCAGCAGCGTCACTCGTGGAGCAACACTCCAGGACAGTTGTGTTGTGGAGCAACACTCCAGGGCAGTTGTGTTGTGGAGCAACACTCCAGGACAGTTGTGTTGTGGAACAACACTCCAGGGCAGTTGTGTTGTGGAACAACACTCCAGTACAGTTGTGTTGTGGAACAACACTCCAGGACAGTTGTGTTGTGGAGCAACACTCCAGGACAGTTGTGTTGTGGAACAACACTCCAGGACAGTTGTGTTGTGGAACAACACTCCAGGACATTTGTGTTGTGGAACAACACTCCAGGACAGTTGTGTTGTGGAACAACACTCCAGGACAGTTGTGTTGTGGAACAACACTCCAGGACAGTTGTGTTGTGGAACAACACTCCAGGACAGTTGTGTTGTGGAACAACACTCCAGGACAGTTGTGTTGTGGAGCAACACTCCAGGACAGTTGTGTTGTGGAGCAACACTCCAGGACAGTTGTGCTGTGGAACAACACTCCAGGACAGTTGTGTTGTGGAGCAATACTCCAGGACAGTTGTGTTGTGCAGCAACACTCCAGGACAGTTGTGTTGTGGAACAACACTCCAGGACAGTTGTGTTGTGGAGCAACACTCCAGGATAGTTGTGTTGTGGAGCAACACTCCAGGACAGTTGTGTTGTGGAACAACACTCCAGGACAGTTGTGTTGTGGAACAACACTCCAGGACAGTTGTGTTGTGCAGCAACACTCCAGGACAGTTGTGTTGTGCAGCAACACTCCAGGACAGTTGTGTTGTGGAACAACACTCCAGGACAGTTGTGTTGTGGAACAACACTCCAGGACAGTTGTGTTGTGGAGCAACACTACAGGACAGTTGTGTTGTGAACAACACTCCAGGACAGTTGTGTTGTGCAGCAACACTCCAGGACAGTTGTGTTGTGCAGCAACACTCCAGGACAGTTGTGTTGTGGAGCAACACTCCAGGACAGTTGTGTTGTGGAACAACACTCCAGGACAGTAGTACTTGCAGTGAAGTAGTAGAGTGCCACTCAGTGCCACATCACAGTGCCACACCCCCAGCAGTGTGAGAGGTGGAGTGAGTGCCACACCCCCAGCAGTGTGAGAGGTGGAGTGAGTGCCACACCCCCAGCAGTGTGAGAGGTGGAGTGAGTGCCACACCCCCAGCAGTGTGAGAGGTGGAGTGAGTGCCACACCCCAGCAGTGTGAGAGGTGAAGTGAGTGCCACACACCAGCAGTGTGAGAGGTGGAGTAAGTGCCACACCCCAGCAGTGTGAGAGGTGGAGTGAGTGCCACACCCCAGCAGTGTGAGAGGTGGAGTGAGTGCCACACCCCAGCAGTGTGAGAGGTGGAGTGAGTGCCACACCCCAGCAGTGTGAGAGGTGTAGATGAATGGTTCAGAGAACCGACGAGTTGGTAAATTAGACACATATGCAACACTTGGGTATCTTTATTGAGGAAACGTTTCGTCACACAGTGGCTTCATCAGTCCATACAAAGGAGAATCGTGAAGAACAGAAGGAGTTTGTGGTGGTCAGTCCCTCAACCTTGAGTCGATGTTGTCAGTCCATCAATCTTGAATAGAATACAGCATATCTGCGAAGAGGTAGCTTGTATACTGTAGGTAGGATTAGCTTCCCTAACCCTTGGGCACGACCTACTTCCACATTGGTCAAATGTGACACCACCTACGACTGCTGCACCTCTCCAGCTAAGACTGACCACCTCAAACTACTCCTGTTTTTCACCATTCTTCTTTGTATGGACTGATGAAGCCACTGTGTGGCGAAACGTTTCCTTAATAAAGATACCCAAGTGTTGCATATGTGTCTAATTTACCAGTGTGAGAGGTGGAGTGAGTGCCACACCACAGTGCCACACCCCAGCAGAGTGAGATGTGGAGTGAGTGCCACACAGTGCCACATCCCAGCAGTGTGAGAGGTGGAGTAACACACCACAGTGCCACACCCCAGCAGTGTGAGAGGTGGAGTAACACACCACAGTGCCACACCTTAGCAGTGTGAGAGGTGGAGTGAGTGCCACAGGAGAGGCACTGGCACCACGGGTGTCATATAAGTAATCTCACATAAGCCTTAAAGCTGCCGCGCCAGACTCCTTAAGTCAAAAATATGACAAACCACACAAGATTTCCATCTATAAGTTGTGGTGATAGTGGTAGTTGTGGTGATGGTGGTACTTGTGTGATGGTGGTAGTTATGGTGATGGTGGTAGTTGTGGTGATGGTGGTACTTGTGGTGATGGTGGTACTTGTGGTGATGGTGGTACTTGTGGTGATGGTGGTACTTGTGTGATGGTGGTAGTTGTGATGGTGGTAGTTGTGATGGTGGTAGTTGTGGTGATAGTGGTAGTTGTGATGGTGGTAGTTGTGATGGTGGAAGTTGTGGTGATGGTGGTAGTTGTGGTAATGGTGGTAGTTGTGTGATGGTGGTAGTTGTGGTGATGGTGGTACTTGTGGTGATGGTGGTACTTGTGGTGATGGTGGTACTTGTGGTGATGGTGGTACTTGTGTGATGGTGGTACTTGTGGTGATGGTGGTACTTGTGGTGATGGTGGTACTTGTGGTGATGGTGGTAGTTGTGGTGATGGTGGTATTTGTGTTGATAGTAGTAGTTGTGGTAATAGTGGTAGTTGTGGTGATAGTGGTAGTTGTGGTGATGGTACTTGTGGTGATGGTGGTAGTTGTGATGGTGGTAGTTGTGATGATGGTGGTAGTTGTGATGATGGCGGTAGTTTTGATGATGGCGTAGTTGTGATGATGGTGGTAGTTGTGGTGATGGTGGTAGATGTGGTGATGGTGGTAGTTGTGGTGATATTGGTAGTTGTGGTGATGGTGGTAGTTGTGGTGATTGTGGTACTTGTGGTGATGGTGGTAGTTGTGGTGATGGTGGTAGTTGTGGTGATGGTGGTAGTTGTGTGATGGTGGTAGTTGTGATGATGGCGGTAGTTGTGGTGATGGTGGTAGTTGTGGTGATGGTGGTAGTTGTGGTGATGGTGGTAGTTGTGTGATGGTGGTAGTTGTGGTGATGGTGGTAGTTGTGGTGATGGTGGTAGTTGTGGTGATAGTGGTAGTTGTGGTGATGGTGGTAGTTGTGTGATGGTGGTAGTTGTGGTGATGGTGGTAGTTGTGTGATGGTGGTAGTTGTGGTGATGGTGGTAGTTGTGGTGATGGTGGTAGTTGTGGTGATAGTGGTAGTTGTGATGATGGCGGTAGTTGTGGTGATGGTGGTACTTGTGGTGATGGTGGTAGTTGTGTGATGGTGGTAGTTGTGATGATGGCGGTAGTTGTGGTGATGGTGGTACTTGTGGTGATGGTGGTACTTGTGGTGATGGTGGTAGTTGTGGTGATGGTGGTAGTTGTGTGATGGTGGCAGTTGTGTGATGATGGTAGTTGTGGTGATGGTGGTAGTTGTGGTGATGGTGGTAGTTGTGGTAATGGTGGTACTTGTGGTGATGGTGGTACTTGTGGTGATGGTGGTAGTTATGGTGATGGTGGTACTTGTGTGATGGTGGTAGTTGTGATGATGGTGGTAGTTGTGGTGATAGTGGTAGTTGTGATGGTGGTAGTTGTGATGGTGGAAGTTGTGGTGATGGTGGTAGTTGTGGTAATGGTGGTAGTTGTGTGATGGTGGTAGTTGTGGTGATGGTGGTACTTGTGGTGATGGTGGCACTTGTGGTGATGGTGGTACTTGTGGTGATGGTGGTACTTGTGTGATGGTGGTACTTGTGGTGATGGTGGTAGTTATGGTGATGGTGGTAGTTATGGTGATGGTGGTAGTTGTGGTGATGGTGGTACTTGTGGTGATGGTGGTACTTGTGTGATGGTGGTAGTTATGGTGATGGTGGTAGTTGTGGTGATGGTGGTACTTGTGGTGATGGTGGTACTTGTGGTGATGGTGGTACTTGTGGTGATGGTGGTACTTGTGTGATGGTGGTAGTTGTGATGATGGTGGTAGTTGTGGTGATAGTGGTAGTTGTGATGGTGGTAGTTGTGATGGTGGAAGTTGTGGTGATGGTGGTAGTTGTGGTAATGGTGGTAGTTGTGTGATGGTGGTAGTTGTGGTGATGGTGGTACTTGTGGTGATGGTGGTACTTGTGGTGATGGTGGTACTTGTGGTGATGGTGGTACTTGTGTGATGGTGGTACTTGTGGTGATGGTGGTACTTGTGGTGATGGTGGTACTTGTGGTGATGGTGGTAGTTGTGGTGATGG
The DNA here is from genome assembly GCA_009830355.1 of Cherax destructor. Taxonomy (NCBI): domain Eukaryota; kingdom Metazoa; phylum Arthropoda; class Malacostraca; order Decapoda; family Parastacidae; genus Cherax; species Cherax destructor. The sequence goes on from WNWK01004749.1 coordinate 43,531, forward strand.
TGGTATTTGTGTTGATAGTAGTAGTTGTGGTAATAGTGGTAGTTGTGGTGATAGTGGTAGTTGTGGTGATGGTACTTGTGGTGATGGTGGTAGTTGTGATGGTGGTAGTTGTGATGATGGTGGTAGTTGTGATGATGGCGGTAGTTGTGATGATGGCGGTAGTTGTGATGATGGTGGTAGTTGTGGTGATGGTGGTAGTTGTGGTGATGGTGGTAGTTGTGGTGATATTGGTAGTTGTGGTGATGGTGGTAGTTGTGGTGATTGTGGTACTTGTGGTGATGGTGGTAGTTGTGGTGATGGTGGTAGTTGTGGTGATGGTGGTAGTTGTGTGATGGTGGTAGTTGTGATGATGGCGGTAGTTGTGGTGATGGTGGTAGTTGTGGTGATGGTGGTAGTTGTGGTGATGGTGGTAGTTGTGTGATGGTGGTAGTTGTGGTGATGGTGGTAGTTGTGGTGATGGTGGTAGTTGTGGTGATAGTGGTAGTTGTGGTGATGGTGGTAGTTGTGTGATGGTGGTAGTTGTGGTGATGGTGGTAGTTGTGTGATGGTGGTAGTTGTGGTGATGGTGGTAGTTGTGGTGATGGTGGTAGTTGTGGTGATAGTGGTAGTTGTGATGATGGCGGTAGTTGTGGTGATGGTGGTACTTGTGGTGATGGTGGTAGTTGTGTGATGGTGGTAGTTGTGATGATGGCGGTAGTTGTGGTGATGGTGGTACTTGTGGTGATGGTGGTACTTGTGGTGATGGTGGTAGTTGTGGTGATGGTGGTAGTTGTGTGATGGTGGCAGTTGTGTGATGATGGTAGTTGTGGTGATGGTGGTAGTTGTGGTAATGGTGGTAGTTATGGTAATGGTGGTACTTGTGGTGATGTTGGTAGTTGTGGTGATGGTGGTAGTTGTGTGATGGTGGTAGTAGTGGTGATGGTGGTAGTTGTGGTGATGGTGGTAGTTGTGGTGATGGTGGTAGTAGTGGTGATGGTGGTAGTAGTGGTGGTGGTGGTGGTAGTAGTGGTGGTGGTGGTAGTAGTGAGAGTCTTGTTCCAAATCTGCACACTGCTGCCATAACATACCTGAGTGAGAGATATGAATCGAAGTGTAAAATAAACCCAGTGAAAAGCAGGGGTGCGGTGGCCACAATAAGAGAACATTGTATCAACATCCTTAGTCCCAGACTGCTTAACACGCTATCACAAGATATCAGAAACACTGATGGAACGAGTGTACCTCCACTAAGTGGCTGATCAACTAGGTTGATCAGGCCCTTCAGGAGAAGTGGCAGATACAGTTTAATATAGACAAATGCAAAGTTCTAAATGTTGGACAGGACAATAACCATGACACATATAAACTAAATAATGTAGATCTTAATATTACGGATTGCAAAAAGGATTTAGGAGTTCTGGTTAGCAGTAATCTGAAACCAAGACAACAGTGCATTAGTGTTCGCAATAAAGCTAAAAGAATCTTTGGTTTCATATCAAGAAGTATAAATAACAGAAGTCCTCAGGTTGTTCTTCAACTCTATATATCTTTGGTTAGGCCTCATTTAGATTATGCTGTACAGTTCTGGTCACCGTATTACAGAATGGATATAAATGCACTGGAAAACGTACAGAGGAGGATGACAAAGTTGATCCCATGTATCAGAAATCTTCCCTATGAGGATAGACTGAGGGCCCTGAATCTGCACTCTCTAGAATGGCGTAGAATTAGGGGGATATGATTGAGGTGTATAAATGGAAAACAGGAATTAATAAAGGGGATGTAAATAGCGTGCTAAAAATATCTAGTGTTCACAGGACTCGCAGCAATGGTTTTATGTTGGAAAAATTCAGATTCAGGAAGGATATAGGAAAGCACTGGTTTGGTAATAGAGTTGTGGATGAGTGGAACAAACTCCCGAGTACCGTCATAGAAGCTAAGACGTTGTGTAGTTTTAAAAATAGGTTGGATAAATACATGAGTGGGTGTGGGTGGGTGTGAGTTAGACCTGACCAGCTTGTGCTACTAGGTCAGATGCCGTGCTCCTCCCTTAAGTGAATGTGACTGACCTGACTAAGTCAAGGCATTGGCTTAAGTCGGTGGGAAAATTGGACTTGCCTCGCATAGGCCAGTAGGCTTGCTGCAGTGTTTCTTCTTTCTTGTGTTGTGACGGATGTGTGGGCTAGCGGGCCACCAGCAGCAATAACCTGGTTGATCAGGCAAGCACCAGATAAGCCTGGTTCAGGGCCGGGTTGAGGTAGGTGTAACAAAGGTATATCAAAGGTATGCCCACATACATGCCAGTTGTTTCAAGAATCTGGCTCTAAGTACCGTACACTGGCATTGAAAATTTGAATCCAGTCGAATGAAGAGTTCTCCAGTTATGACCGAAATAAAAACGAAAGTTTGGAGAAAGAAACAAAAAGAAAAATTAAAAAAAAAAAAATAATTTAGGCAACGACTTAAAGATCCACTTTCAGGGATACCTTAATTTAGGTGAGACTAAGATTGAGTGTACACACACACACACACACACACACACACACAACACACACACACACACACACACACACACACACACACACACACACACACACACACACACACACACACACACTCTCTCTCTCTCTCTCTCTCTCTCTCTCTCTCTCTCTCTCTCTCTCTCTCTCTCTCTCTCTCTCTCTGAAGCAGCTGACGAACAAGACATGTGGAGCAATGACTTGCTCTTCCCCAAGGGCAGGAGCTGGAGGCCATCACAACACTGCTATCCTTGTTGCTCCTCTTGCTGCTGCTGCTGCTGCTGTTGCTGCTGCTGCTGCTGCTGCTACTACTACTGTTGCTGCTGGTTCTGTTTGTGTTTCTGTTGCTGCTTTCACACTGCTGGTCCTGCAGCTGTGTAATTATTGTGTCTGGTCCTGCTGCTGTTGTGTGAGTGTTGTTGGTGATCTACAACTGTATCACGTGAAGTACAGTGAAGTTACACTGTATCACGTGAAGTACAGTGAAGTTACACTGTATCACGTGAAGTACAGTGAAGTTACACTGTATCACGTGAAGTACAGTGAAGTTACACTGTGTCACGTGAAGTACAGTGAAGTTACACTGTGTCACGTGAAGTACAGTGAAGTTACACTGTATCACGTGAAGTACAGTGAAGTTACACTGTATCACGTGAAGTACAGTGAAGTTACACTGTATCACGTGAAGTACAGTGAAGTTACACTGTATCACGTGAAGTACAGTGAAGTTACACTGTATCACGTGAAGTACAGTGAAGTTACACTGTATCACGTGAAGTACAGTGAAGTTACACTGTATCACGTGAAGTACAGTGAAGTTACACTGTATCACGTGAAGTACAGTGAAGTTACACTGTATCACGTGAAGTACAGTGAAGTTACACTGTATCACGTGAAGTACAGTGAAGTTACACTGTATCACGTGAAGTACAGTGAAGTTACACTGTATCACGTGAAGTACAGTGAAGTTACACTGTATCACGTGAAGTACAGTGAAGTTACACTGTATCACGTGAAGTACAGTGAAGTTACACTGTATCACGTGAAGTACAGTGAAGTTACACTGTATCACGTGAAGTACAGTGAAGTTACACTGTATCACGTGAAGTACAGTGAAGTTACACTGTATCACGTGAAGTACAGTGAAGTTACACTATCACGTGAAGTACAGTGAAGTTACACTATCACGTGAAGTACAGTGAAGTTACACTATCACGTGAAGTACAGTGAAGTTACACTGTATCACGTGAAGTACAGTGAAGTTACACTGTATCACGTGAAGTACAGTGAAGTTGTACTGTGTCACGTGAAGTACAGTGAAGTTGACTGTTCACGTGAAGTACAGTGAAGTTGTACTGTGTCACGTGAAGTACAGTGAAGTTGTACTGTGTCACGTGAAGTACAGTGAAGTTGTACTGTGTCACGTGAAGTACAGTGAAGTTGTACTGTGTCACGTGAAGTACAGTGAAGTTGTACTGTGTCACGTGAAGTACAGTGAAGTTGTACTGTGTCACGTGAAGTACAGTGAAGTTACACTGTATCACGTGAAGTACAGTGAAGTTACACTGTATCACGTGAAGTACAGTGAAGTTACACTGTGTCACGTGAAGTACAGTGAAGTTACACTGTGTCACGTGAAGTACAGTGAAGTTACACTGTGTCACGTGAAGTACAGTGAAGTTACACTGTGTCACGTGAAGTACAGTGAAGTTACACTGTGTCACGTGAAGTACAGTGAAGTTACACTGTGTCACGTGAAGTACAGTGAAGTTACACTGTGTCACGTGAAGTACAGTGAAGTTACACTGTGTCACGTGAAGTACAGTGAAGTTACACTGTGTCACGTGAAGTACAGTGAAGTTACACTGTGTCACATGAAGTACAGTGAAGTTACACTGTGTCACGTGAAGTACAGTGAATGTGTATTATGCTTGCAGGAGTCAGGTCTCCAGGTGTGTGTGTGTGTGTATGTGTGTACTCACCTAATTGTGGTTGCAGGGGTCGAGACTCAGCTCCTGGCCCCGCCTCTGCACTGTCCGCTACTGGGTCTCTGCTCTCCCTGCTCCGTGAGCTTTATCATACCTTGTCTTAAAACTATGTATGGTTCCCGCCTCCACTATATCGTTCGCTAAACTATTCCACTTCCTAACTACTCTATGGCTGAAGAATTGCTTCCTAACATCCCTCTGACTCATCTGAGTCTTCAGCTTCCAGTTGTGTCCCCTTGTTTCTGTGTTTCCTCTCTGGAACATCCTGTCACTATCTACCTTGTCGATTCCCCGCAGTATTTTGTATGTCGTTATCATGTCTCCTCTAACCCTTCTGTCCTCCAGTGTTGTTAGTCCTATTTCCCTCAACCTTTCTTCATAAGGCAGTCCCCTGAGTTGTGGAACTAGCCTTGTCGCAAACTTTCTCTAATTTCTTGACGTGCTTGACCAGGTGTGGGTTCCAGACTGGTGCTGCATATTCTAGTATGGGCCTGACGTACACGGTATACAGTGTCTTGAACGATTCCTTGTTAAGGTAACGGAACGCTAATCTTAGGTTTGCCAGTCGCCCATATGCTGCCGCGGTTATCTGGTTGATGTGTGCTTCCGGAGACGTGCTTGGCATTATACTCACCCCAAGGTCTTTCTCCTTTGATGAGGTTTGTAGCCTTTGTCCACCTAGCCTGTACTCTGTCAGCTGTCTTCTTTGCCCATCTCCGATCTTCATGACTTTGCATTTGGTGGGGTTAAATTCGAGAAGCCAGTTGCTTGACCAGATGTCAAGCTTGTCCAGGTCTCTTTGAAGTCCTGCTTGGTCCTCATCCGATGTGATTCTCCTCATTAATTTCACATCATCTGCGAAAAGAGACACTTCTGAGTCTATCCCATCCGTCATGTCATTCACATATAGCAAGAATAGCACTGGTCCTAGGACTGACCCCTGCGGTACACCGCTCGTCACAGGCGCCCACTGTGATACCTCATCACGCACCATGACCCGTTGTTGCCTCCCTGTGAGGTATTCCCTGATCCATTCCAGTGCCCTTCCTGTTATACACGCTTGGTCTTCCATCTTCTTTACTAATCTCATGTGAGGAACTGTGTCAAAGGCCTTCCTGCAGTCCAAGAAAATGCAGTCAACCCACCCTTCTCTCTCTTGCCTTACCTCTGTTACTTTATCATAGAACTCCAGGAGGTTTGTTACACAGGATTTGCCTTCCCTGAAACCGTGCTGTCTGGCGTTGATTAACCTGTTCTGCTCCAGATGCTTCACCATTCTTTTTCTGATGATTTTCTCCAAGACTTTGCACACTATACACGTAAGTGTGTGTGTGTGTGTGTGTGTACTCACCTAGTTGTACTCACCTAGTTGTGGTTGCAGGGGTCGAGTCAAAGCTCCTGGCCCCGCCTCTTCACTGGCCGCTACTGGGTCACTCTCCCTGCGCCATGAGCTTTATCATACCTCTGCTTAAAGCTATGTATAGAGCCTGTCTCCACTACATCGCTTCCTAAACTATTCCACTTCCCGACAACTCTGTGACTGAAGAAATACTTCCTAACATCTCTGTGATTCATCTGAGTCTGGTAGTTTAGTGCTACGTTCCTGTCTCCTTTTTTAAAAATTGGAACTACATTTGCTGTCTTCCAAACCTCAGGTAGTTGCCCTGTTTCGATAGATGTGTTGAAGATCGTTGTTAGGGGTACACATAGCTCCTCTGCTCCCTCTCTCAGGACCCATGGAGAGATGTTATCTGGCCCCATCGCCTTTGAAGTATCTAGCTCGCTTAGTAGCCTCTTCACTTCCTCCTCATTTGTGTGTATTGTGTCCAGCACTTGATGGTGTACCCTACCTCTCCTCCTTTCTGGAGGCCCTTCTATCTCCTCTGTGAACACCTCTTTGAATCTCATGTTGAGCTCCTCACACACTTCCCGGTCATTTCTTGTGACCTCCCCTCCTACCTTCCCACTCTGTGTGTGTGTGTGTGTGTGTGTGTATGTGTATGTGTGTGGTTGCTGGAGTCAGATCTCCAGGTGTGTGTGTGTGTGGTTGCTGGAGTCAGGTCTCCAGGTGTACTCACCTGTTTGTGGTTGCAGGGGTCGATTCATAGCTCCTGGCCCCGCCTCTTCACTGATTGCTACTAGGTCCTCTCTCTCCCTGCTCCATGAGCTTTATCAAACCTCGTCTTAAAACTATGTATGGTTCCTGCCTCCACTACGTCACTTTCTAGGCTATTCCACTTCCTGACAACTCTATGACTGAAGAAATACTTCCTAACATCTCTTTGACTCATAGGAGTCTTCAACTTCCAATTGTGACCCCTTGTTTCTGTGTCCCCTCTCTGGAACATCTGGTCTCTGTCCACCTTATCTATTCCTCGCAGTATTTTATATGTCGTTATCATGTCTCCCCTAACCCTCCTGTCCTTTAGTGTCGTCAGGCCGATTTCCCTTAACCTTTCTTCGTAGGACAATCCCCTTAGCTCTGGGACTAGTCTTGTTGAAAACATTTGCACTTTCTCTAATTTCTTGACGTGCTTGACCAGGTGTGGGTTCCAAACTGGTGCTGCATACTCCAGTATGGGCCTGACGTATATGGTGTACAGAGTCTTGAACGATTCCTTAGTGAGGTATTGGAACGCTATTCTTAGGTTTGCCAGCCGCCTGTATGCTGCAGCAGTTATCTGATTGATGTGTGCCTCAGGAGATGTGCTCGGTATTATACTCACCCTAAGATCTTTTTCCTTGTGTGAGGTTTGCAATCTTTGGCCACCTAGACTATACTCTGTCTGCGGTCTTCTTTGCCCTTTCCCGATCTTCATGACTTTACATTTGGCAGGGTTAAATTCAAGGAGCCAGTTACTGGACCAGGCTTGAAGCTTTCCAGGTCTCTTTGTAGTCCTACCTGATCCTCAACTGATTTAATTCTTCTCATTAACTTCACATCATCTGCAAACCAGGGACACTTCTGAGTCTATCCCTTCCGTTATGTCATTCACATATACCAAAAACAGTACAGGTCCTAAGACTGACCCCTGTGGAACCCCACTCGTCACAGGTGCCCACTCTGCCAACTCGTTGTTGCCTCCCTGTCAGATATTCTCTTATCCATTGCAGTGCCTTTCCTGTTACGTGTGCCTGATCCTCTAGCTTTTGCATTAACCTCTTGTGAGGAACTGTGTCGAACGCCTTCTTGCAGTTTATCCACCCCTCTCTCTCGCGTCTTACTTCTGTTACCTTGTCATAAAACTCCAGTAGGTTTGTGACACAGGATTTTCTTTCCCTGAAACCGTGCTGGTTGTCGTTTATAAGCTTGTGTCTTTCTAGGTGCTCCACCACTCTCCTCCTGATGATCTTCTCCATGACTTTGCATACTATACACATCAGTGACACAGGTCTGTAGTTTAATGCCTCGTGTCTGTCTCCTTCCTTAAAAATTGGGACTACATTTGCCATTTTCCACGCCTCAGGTAGTTGCCCAGTTTCAATGGATGTGTTAAAGATTTTTGTTAGTGGCACACTCAACATCTCTGCTCCCTCTCTAAGGTGTGTGTGGTTGCTGGAGTCAGGTCTCCAGGTGTGTGTGTGTGTGTGTGTGTGTGTGTATGTATGTGTGTGTGTATGTGTGGTGCTTACCGGTGTCAGATCTCCAGGTGTGCACAAGCTAGTCACTCTTAACACCTGTACTCTCATTAATTACACTTTCTTCCACTTTGTATAGTTCTACGGTGAAGTGTTTCCTGGTTCTGCGATAGTTCTTTCGTTCCTCTTTTAGTTTGTGTCCCGTAACTCCATTAGTAGCGCACTCAGCTCACATTCTCAAGTCCGGGAGTCGATCCCCGGTACGGGTGGAAACATTAGGACGTGTTTCCTTGAGACACCTGCTGTCCATGTTCACCTAGCAGTAAAATAGGTACCTGGGTGTTAGTCTATTGGTGTGGGTCGCATCCTGGGGATAAAGTTGCCCTAATTTGCCCGAAATCTCCGTATAATTAGCTTTCTATATAGTAGTATGTCATTGATGTCAGCTATGGTCTGTATACCTTGTACATGTACTTGTAGTAAATAAAGATATTATTATTATTATTATTATTATTATTATTATTATTATTACTATTATTTTTATATATCTTTGATATACCTTTTGATTTTTAAAATATTTTATTGAACGTTCTCCATTACAAAGTTTTATCAAAGTAAAGTTTTTTTGTCTTTATAATTAATGGAAATACTTTGAATTGATAAGTATTTTGAATCAGGGGGTAATTTTATATTCTTGTTACAAACACCTGAACTCCTGGGCTGTCATGCTGAGAGGTGTGCCCAGTAGGTGTGTGCCCAGTAGGTGTGTAACCAGCAAGTGTGTTCCCAGGTGTGTAACCAGCAAGTGTGTCACCAGTAGGTGTGTGGCCAACAGGTGTGTACCCAGCAGGTGTGTGACCAGCAAGTGTGTGACCTGCAGGTGTGTGGCCAACAGGTGTGTAACCAGCAAGTGTGACCAGCAGGTGTGCACCCAGCAGGTGTGTGACCAGCAGGTGTGTAACCAGCAGGTGTGTGACCATCAGGTGTGTACCCTGTTGATAGTGTCACCACGACTTACACCATGACTCACTTACTCCATCAACAAACAATTAGAGAGAACATAATGAATTATTCCTCCCCCGGTGGGTGGTAGTGGGTAGTAGTGGGTGGGTGTCATGGTTGAAACACTGGCAGGAGAGGAGAGAGGTGAGCTGGAAGATTTCTTTGGATCTCTGATTGGCCTTTGTTGCTTTGTTAAGTCTGACGCCTTGTTCCAGAAAGCTTCGTTTTTGGCTGGCTGGTTCTCAATGGTCGGCGATACACACACCTCTGATTGTCACAACAGTAGGGGAAGGGGGAGAGGGGAGGGCCAGGCTGACGTTCCGCTGAGAATTTATGTTGCCTGGTGTTTTGACTTCAGCGAGAAGTATTTGTTGTGAGGTTTGACTGAGACTGGTGTGGAGGTGCGTGTAGTGAGGGTGCAGTGAGGTTGTAGTAAGAGTGCAGTGAGGTTGTGAAGGTGTAGTGTGTAGTGAGGCATAGTGATGGTGTAGTGAGTTATAGTGAGGTGTAGTGAGGTTGTAATAAGAGTATAGTGTGGTGTAGTGTAGCACTTGGACCAGATTCATGGAATGCCCTATTTAAAAAGAAGTGCAAAGTACCACTAGCAAGAGCCCTTAGTGTTCTTTGGAGAAAAAGCTTAGATGTAGGTGAAATTCCAGAGGCCTTAAAGAGTGCAGACATAGCTCCTTTGCATAAGGGAGGTAGTAGAGCACTAGCTAAAAATTACAGACCAGTAGCCCTCACTTCTCACATCATAAAAATCTTTGAAAGAGTGATGAGACGACAGATTACAAACTTCATGGACCAGCACAACCAACATAACCCGAACCAGCATGGCTTTAGAGCGGAACGATCATGCCTGTCACAGCTGCTGAACCATTATGACAGAATTACGGAGGCATTGGAAGACGACCAAAACGCAGATGTGATTTACACAGATTTTGCAAAGGCGTTTGACAAATGCGATCATGGAGTGATAGCGCACAAAATGAGGGTCATAGGCATTACGGGGAAAGCAGGCAGGTGGATTTTCGGGTTCCTAACACACAGAACACAAAAAGTAGTAGTGAACAGGGCAAGATCCAGCATCAGCGAGGTAAAAAGCTCATTTCCCCAAGGCACTGTCCTGGCACCTCTGCTGTTTCTCATCCTCATAGCAGACAAAATCACCCGTCATTTGCAAATGACACTAAAATAAGCATGAAAGTCACTACGGTAGAGGACACTGAAAAATTACAGGAAGACATAAGCAGGGTCTTCCAGTGGGCAGTGGAGAACAACATGACGTTCAATGGTGATAAGTTTCAGCTGCTTAGGTATGGAAAAAATGAAGAACTCAAAAGGAACACTGTATAAAGAACTCATAGGATCGTCAAATAGAATGAAAGGAACACGTAAAAGACTTGGGAATAATTGTGTCGGCTGACCTTTCTTTCAAAGAACACAATAAGATAAAGGTCACGGCACCCAGGAGGATGACGGGGTGGATAATGAGAACTTTCAAAACATGGGAAATAATGATGATGGAACGAATACAGAGATCATTTACAACCCACATAGAGCCAATAAAGCATTTAAATTACTGGGAACGCCTAAAAGTCTTAAATATGTACTCACTGGAGCGGAGGAGAGATAGATACATGAGAATATATACCTGGAAGGTGCTTGAGGAACTGGTCCCAAATCTGCATGTACACTGGAGCGAAGTGCAAGATAAACCCCCAGTGAAAAGCAGGGGTGCTGTGAGCACTAGAAGGGAACACTGTATCAACATTCGTGGTCCCAAATTATTCAACATCTTACCAGAAGATATCAGAAACACTGCTGGAACAAGTGAAGAAGTCTTGATGAGGAAAATGGACAAGTATCTTGAGCAGGTGCCAGATCAACCAGGCTGTGATGGATATGTGGGGCAGCGGGCCACCAGCAGCAACAACCTGGGTGACCAGCAAGCACCAGACGAGCATGGCCCATGGCCGGGCTCCGGGAGTAGAAAATCTCTCGGAACTCATCAGAGGTATATTATATCAAAAGTAGTGAGGTTGTAGGAAGGGTATAGTGAGGATGTATTGAGAGTGTAGTGAAATGCAAGGTTCATTGAGGTGTAGTGAGGGTGTAATAAGGGTGTAGCGGGATGTAGTGAGGTGTGAGGGTGCAGTGAGGTGTATTGAGGGTGTAGTGAGGTATGGTGAAGGTGTAATGAGGTGTAGTAAGACGTAGTTAGGTATGATGAGGGATGTAGTGATATGTAGAGAAGTGTAGAGAGGTTTATTAAGGTGCAGTGAGGTACAGTCAGTCCGGCCTCACGCTCCTCTACTTAGCCTCAACCAACCCACCCAACAAATTGAATTACGTTAGGACTAACTTGCCCTGGTGGTGAGTTGACCTAGTGGTGAGACTGCCAGGTGGTGAGTTGACCTAGTGGTGAGACTGCCAGGTGGAGAGTTGACCTAGTGGAGAGACTGCCAGGTGGAGAGTTGACCTAGTGGTGAGACTGCCAGGTGGTGAGTTGACCTAGTGGTGAGACTGCCAGGTGGTGAGTTGACCTAGTGGAGAGACTGCCAGGTGGAGAGTTGACCTAGTGGTGAGACTGCCAGGTGGTGAGTTGACCTAGTGGTGAGACTGCCAGGTGGTGAGTTGACCTAGTGGTGAGACTGCCAGGTGGTGAGTTGACCTAGTGGTGAGACTGCCAGGTGGTGAGTTGACCTAATGGAGAGACTGCCAGGTGGTGAGTTGACCTAGTGGTGAGACTGCCAGGTGGTGAGTTGACCTAGTGGTGAGACTGCCAGGTGGTGAGTTGACCTAGTGGTGAGACTGCCAGGTGGTGAGTTGACCTAGTGGTGAGACTGCCAGGTGGTGAGTTGACCTAGTGGTGAGACTGCCAGGTGGTGAGTTGACCTAGTGGTGAGACTGCCAGGTGGTGAGTTGACCTAGTGGTGAGACTGCCAGGTGGTGAGTTGACCTAGTGGTGAGACTGCCAGGTGGTGAGTTGACCTAGTGGTGAGACTGCCAGGTGGTGAGTTGACCTAGTGGTGAGACTGCCAGGTGGTGAGTTGACCTAGTGGTGAGACTGCCAGGTGGTGAGTTGACCTAGTGGTGAGACTGCCAGGTGGTGAGTTGACCTAGTGGAGAGACTGCCAGGTGGTGAGTTGACCTAGTGGAGAGACTGCCAGGTGGTGAGTTGACCTAGTGGAGAGACTGCCAGGTGGTGAGTTGACCTAGTGGAGAGACTGCCAGGTGGTGAGTTGACCTAGTGGTGAGACTGCCAGGTGGTGAGTTGACCTAGTGGAGAGACTGCCAGGTGGTGAGTTGACCTAGTGGAGAGACTGCCAGGTGGTGAGTTGACCTAGTGGAGAGACTGCCAGGTGGTGAGTTGACCTAGTGGTGAGACTGTCAGGTGGTGAGTTGACCTAGTGGTGAGACTGCCAGGTGGTGAGTTGACCTAGTGGTGAGACTGCCAGGTGGTGAGTTGACCTAGTGGTGAGACTGCCAGGTGGTGAGTTGACCTAGTGGAGAGACTGCCAGGTGGTGAGTTGACCTAGTGGAGAGACTGCCAGGTGGTGAAATGACCAGGTGGTGAGGAACGCAGGGGGTGAATTGACCAGGTGGTGAAGTAGGCATGGGGTTAGTTGACTAGGCCAGCCCTACTGGTCCATACTAGGCAGGTACTTCTCAAACCCAGACCCACTAACACAAATATTAATCTAACCCATTATCAATGCTACCACCCGAGGAATAAACTTTGATAACACTATTAACTCATGTACAAGTCTCACCCCTCTTACTCATGTATATATCTAACTTATACTTCAAGCTACCCAAGGTTTTAGCTTCAGTGACCTACTAGGCAGACTGTTCCACACATTGACTAATCTGTTTCCAAAGCAACACTTTCATATACCATTTCTAAATCTAAACTTATCTCTTCTAACAGGCACAGTGTATAATGTGGAAGATGGATGATGTAATTCCATTTTTAAAGCAGGGAATAAGTCATTACCGTCAAATTACCGCCCAGTAAGCGACCTCAGTTATAGGCAAATTACAAGTCAGTTATGGCTGATATTATAAGTCATCTTGATAACCATAATTTGATTAATGATACTCAACATGGATTCACGAGGGGCCGTCCCTGTCTAACTAATTTACTGACTTTTTTTCAGTAAAGCTTTTGAGACTGGAGTAGAGCTCAGCTCTACTCCACGCTGAAGGAATGACCATCTCAAATACTTTTTCCTCCAAGGTTGATGGGCTGATTACATCATCTTTATTTAATTTCTACTGCTCCCTTTGTATTTGACTGAAGAAGTCTACTGTGTGGGCGAAACGTTTCACCAATAAAGACACCCAACTGTTGCACACGTGTCGTAATCTTAAACTTGTCGATATTGATAGCATTTTCAACAGTTCTGTTCCTGAAGCTGTGTATGCAGTAGTGAGCTTTCATCCAGGTCCTGTCATTCTCTGAGCACTCTGAGTGGGGACTACAAGCGAATGTTTGTTTTACTAAGAAAATAAGTGGCTATCAGTGGGCCCTGACGCACCCACCTGCTGTTTCTAACAGCTGTGTGTGTGCCTGCGAGCAGCTGGCACCAGTAACCTGAAAGATCATCCGGATAATAGTTATACCGAGCCTCAGGTCGTGCTACCAGAGTAGTAACGGCCTCACAGGTACGGACGGTACTAGCACCTTGTAAGTAACGGCCTCACAGGTACGGACGGTACTAGCACCTTGTAAGTAACGGCCTCACAGGTACGGACGGTACTAGCACCTTGTAAGTAACGGCCTCACAGGTACGGACGGTAATAGCACCTTGTAAATAACGGCCTCACAGGTACGGTGCAAGCACCTTGTAAGTACTAGAGGTGCTGGTGAAGTCAGCTGACATCAGCACTAAGTGTAACTAACCACTAGAAAAAAAATATTGAACGATGCCTTTGCAATGACGAGGCCTTTCATCGGGGCGCCTTGATCCTGTACCAGGCGTCCTCAGTCATGGTCTGATTGGTCATGCTGCCAACCAGGTGGCCAGCCCCAGATCTGGCGCTTTGTGTGTCTAAAATCATAATAGCAAAGTTGTGAATATCACGATCACCAGCAGTGTGTTACTACAGTATTCTGTATGATAGTTACACAGTGGGAACACCAGCAGTGTGTTACTACAGTATTCTGTATTATAGTTACATAGTGGGAACACTAACAGTGTACTGTCACACTTCTATATGATAGTTACATAGTGGGAACACCACTGCTTTTCACTGGGTTTATTTTACACTCCCATATCTCCCACTCCAGTATGTTGTTATGGCAGTGTGCAGATTTGAGACCAGATCCTCGAGTACTCTCCAAGTCAGTACACATTTAGGACACTAATTAAGGTATTCCCAGCAATTTAAATGCTTTGTTGGCTTTGTGGACGTAAATGATCTCTGTACCAGTTCACGCTCTGATCTCTCCTGCCCTGCACGGAGACGCCAACATTTAATACTTCATTAAACGAGAGAACATAAGCAGTTTGAGCAGTATCGCCACTGGCATCATTTCCTCTGTTTTGTAAGTTCACATTATCCACCCCCGTCATTTTCGTGGCTTTCGTGATATTTGCATTATTGTGTTTCTGAAAGAAAGATCAGCTGGTCCTTCACATGTTCTTTTCATTCTACTGGATGATGTACGCTTGTTGTGTATATCTTATGAGTTCTTCAGTCCTAATACAGCTATGCAATTGGAACTTGTCAGTATTGAACGTCATGTTCTTCTCCAATGTTCACTGGAAGACTTTCTTTATATCTTCCTGCATTTTTTCCATGTCTTCTACTGAGGTGATTTTCATGTTTATTTTGGTATATTCTGAAACTAACTGCAACGTAACTCTAGCAAGTGTTTTTATCTATGTCTGCTATATCTATGTCTCTCTGTGTTCTGTTTTTTTTTTTTTTCCAGAAAATTGAAAATTCATTTCCTTAAGCAGTGGCTCTCATTTTGTGTGCAATGTCTCCATGATCGCATTTATCAAATGTCTTTGTGAAATTCATATAGACCACATCTGCGTTTTGGTTTTCTTCCAACGCCTCAGTAATTCTATCGGTGGTTTAGCAGCTGTGTCAACATGATCTTCCACTCTAGTCTATGTTGGTCTGGGTTATGCAGATTGTACTGTGCCATAAAATTTGTAATTCAGCATCTCATCACTCTCTCGAAGACTTTTAGGATGTGGGTTGGTAGAGCTGCTGGCTGGCACTCTACTGCCTCCTTCATGCAGTGGCACTGTGTGTGTGTGCACTCTTTAAGGTCTCTGGCAGCTCACATAGACCTAAGCTCTTCAAAGTACACACGACTTCTGTTGCCAGTACTGTTTTCAATTTCTTTATGAAAAAATAATTCATGAACCCGGCCCAGGAGCTGTATGAGTGGAAATATTTTCTCTGTGTTTCAAATTCTCGCATCATTACTGCTGATGCTAGTTACATTATCTGTGTGACCTTCACCGACTCATCCTGTCATTCAGTGGACTCCTGGACACCGACTCATCCTGTCATTCAGTGGACTCCTGGACACCGACTCATCCTGTCATTCAGTGGACTCCTGGACACCGACTCATCCTGTCATTCAGTGGACTCCTGGACACCGACTCATCCTGTTCTTTTAGAATTTCGCTCATTTGGTGGTTCCTGGCCAGTGTGTGAACCTCATACTGAGGATCCAGTTTTACAGGTAGTTCTGAACTTGGAGTTTACAACGTCGTCCTAAGTTTCGGTCTCTTGTGCGCGAGTTAGTTATGTATTGAATTGTACATACGTATAGAAATATTTTTGTGTTTCTTGCAGTATCCTGGATGACTTTGTTCCCGTTGTGTTGCTTCTGTCTGGTACAACAGCCTAGATAATTGTTCTGTCTTGGTGATCTCTGGGCTGAGATTATCTTTCCTTCGTTGCTACCTTTACCTTTGATGAGTTTCGAGAGTCTTGCTACTCTCCACATATCATATAGAAGGTGACATTCATGTTCTTAAGCAGTTCAGTAACTCTCGTTCCTCTTCTTGTTCTTCTGTACATTCTTGTACGCTCTCTCTCTCTCTCTCTCTTCTTTTCTCTCTCTCTCTCTTCTCTTCTCTCTCTCTCTCTCTCTTCTCTCTCTCTCTTCTCTCTCTCTCTTCTCTCTCTTCTCTCTCTCTCTCTCTCTCTTCTCTTCTCTCTCTCTCTTGCTCTCACTTCTATACACGAAACATCGTCTCTAACATGCATCCTTCTCACTGCATCACTTCATACACTGCCATCACTCAAAACACTGCTACTTACTAAAACACTGCCATCACTTACATAAACACTGCCATCACTTACATAAACACTGCCATCACTTACATAAACACTGCCATCACTTACATAAACACTGCCATCACTTACATAAACACTGCCATCACTAACATAAACACTGCCATCACTACATAAACACTGCCATCACTTAATAAACACTGCCATCACTTACATAAACACTGCCATCACTTACATAAACACTGCCATCACTACATAAACACTGCCATCACTTACATAAACACTGTCATCACTTACATAAACACTGCCATCACTCATATAAACACTGCCATCACTTACATAAACACTGCCATCACTTACATAAACACTGCCATCACTTACATAAACACTGCCATCACTTACATAAACACTGCCATCACTTACATAACATGCATCTTAAAGCCATCACTTACATAAACACTGCCATCACTTACATAAACACTGCCATCACTTACATAAACACTGCCATCACTTACATAAACACTGCCATCACTTACATAAACACTGCCATCACTTACATAAACACTGCCATCACTTACATAAACACTGCCATCACTTACATAAACACTGCCATCACTTACATAAACACTGCCATCACTTACATAAACACTGCCATCACTTACATAAACACTGCCATCACTTACATAAACACTGCCATCACTTACATAAACACTGCCATCACTTACATAAACACTGCCATCACTTACATAAACATGCCATCACTTACATAAACACTGCCATCACTTACATAAACACTGCCATCACTTACTAAACACTGCCATCACTTACATAAACACTGCCATCACTTACATAAACACTGCCATCACTTACATAAACACTGCCATCACTTACATAAACACTGCCATCACTTACATAAACACTGCCATCACTTACATAAACACTGCCATCACTTACATAAACACTGCCATCACTTACATAAACACAGCATCACTAATAAACACTGCATCATTCTAACATGCAATAAAACACTGCTAAATCATTAAAAACTCACTTACATAAACACTGCCATCACTTACATAAACACTGCCATCACTTACATAAACACTGCCATCACTTACATAAACA
Source organism: Cherax destructor (assembly GCA_009830355.1). NCBI lineage: Eukaryota > Metazoa > Arthropoda > Malacostraca > Decapoda > Parastacidae > Cherax > Cherax destructor. The sequence continues at coordinate 60,995 of WNWK01004749.1, forward strand.
CTGCCATCACTTACATAAACATGCATCATCACTTCATACATAAACACTGCCATCACTTACATAAACACTGCCATCACTTACATAAACACTGCCATCACTTACATAAACACTGCCATCACTTACATAAACACTGCATCACTTACATAAACACTGCCATCACTTACATAAACACTGCCATCACTTACATAAACACTGCCATCATTACATAAACATTGCATCACTTACATAAACACTGCCATCACTTACATAAATGCACTACTGCCATCACTTACATAAACACTGCCATCACTTACATAAACACTGCCATCACTTACATAAACACTGCCATCACTTACATAAACACTGCCATCACTTACATAAACACTGCCATCACTTACATAAACACTGCCATCACTTACATAAACACTGCCATCACTTACATAAACATGCCATCACTTACATAAACACTGCCATCACTTACATAAACACTGCCATCACTTACATAAACACTGCCATCACTTCATAAACACTTGCCATCACTACATAAACACTGCCATCACTTACATAAACACTGCCATCACTTACATAAACACTGCCATCACTTACATAAACACTGCCATCCTTACATAAACACTGCCATCACTACATAAACATGCCATCACTTACATAAACACTGCCATCACTTACATAAACACTGCATCACTTACATAAACATGCATCACTACATAAACACTGCCATCACTTACATAAACACTGCCATCACTTACATAACACTGCCATCACTTACTAAACATGCATCATACATAAACACTGCCATCACTTACATAAACACTGCCATCACTTACATAAACACTGCCATCACTTACATAAACACTGCCATCACTTACATAAACACTGCCATCACTTACATAAACACTGCCATCACTTACATAAACACTGCCATCACTTACATAAACACTGCCATCACTTACATAAACACTGCCATCACTTACATAAACACTGCCATCACTTACATAAACACTGCCATCACTTACATAAACACTGCCATCACTTACAAAACATGCCATACTACATAACTGCCATCATTACATAAACACTGCCATCACTTACATAAACACTGCCATCACTTACATAAACACTGCCATCACTTACATAAACACTGCCATCATTACATAAACACTGCCATCACTTACATAAACACTGCCATCATTACAAACACTGCCATCACTTACATAACACTGCATCCTTACAAACACTGCCATCACTTACATAAACACTGCCATATTACATAAACACTGCCATCACTTACATAAACACTGCCATACTTACATAAACACTGCCATCACTTACATAAACACTGTCCATCACTTACATAAACACTGCCTCTATACATACCTGCCCCTTAAAACACTGCCATCAACACTCATCATACAAACACTGCCATCACTTACATAAACACTGCATCTTCATAACACCATCCTACATAAACACTGCCATCACTTACATAAACACTGCATCACTTACAAACACTGCCATCTTACATAAACACTGTACAATCACTTACATAAACACTGCCATCATTCAAACACTGCCACATTACATAAACACTGCCATCACTTACATAAACACTGCCATCACTTACATAAACACTGCTAATTACATAAACACTGCCATCACTTACATAAACACTGCCATCACTTACATAAACACTGCCATCACTTCATAAACACTGCCATCACTTACATAAACACTGTCATCTTACATAAACACTGCCATCATCTAAAACACTGCCATCTTACATAAACACTGCCATACTTCATAAACGCTACCACTGCCATCTCATAACTTTACATAAACACTGCCATCACTCATATAACATCATCATCAATGCCATACAAACACTTCTCACACCTGCCATCATCATAAACACTGCCATCACTACATAAACACGCCATCTTACATAAACTGCACCTTTCAGCCATCACTTCATAAACACTTATACTACATAAACTGACCTAAAAGCCATCCATGCATCTACATAAACACTGCCATCACTTACAACTATATACATACATGCCATCACTTACATAAACACTGCATCATTACATACACTGCCATTTCATAAACACTGCCATCATTACATAAACACTGACAACATACATCACAAAAAGTAAATGACCTAATGTATCATAAACACTGCCATCACTCATATAAACACTGCCATCACTACATAATCCATCTTACATAAACACTGCCATCACTTACATAACACTGCCATCACTATATAAACACTGCCACAGTATTCAAACATTGCCATATTCATAAACACTGCCATCATATTAACACTGTACACTAAACACTGCCATATTACATAACTTACATCCTATACAAACACTGCCATCACTATTAAACACTGCCATTTCATACTGCCTCTCATATATACCATACGCATCACTTACATAACCTGCTATCACTAAAACCATATAAACACTGCCATCACTTAAAATGCAACTACTTTGCCATCACTACATAAACACTGCCATCACTATAAAACACACCTATCTGACACTTACTACATAAACACTGCATCCTTACATAAACACTGCCATCAATTACATAAACACTGCCATCATTTCATAAACACTGCATCACTTACAGACACACTGCCATATTTACATACACCCTGACCTTGCCAATATTTACAACACCCGTACTCAGTTTACAGACACACATCGCAACCAGTGTTTACAGCACACTGCCAGTATTTACAGACACTGCCAATTTACGACACTTGCCAATTTACAGACAACTGCCAGTTTTACAGACACCTGCCAGTATTTACAGACACACGCCAATATTCAAACCACTGTAGTTTTACAGACACACTGCCAGTAATTACAGACACACTGCCAGTATTTACAGACACACTGTCAGTATTTACAGACACACTGTTAGTATTTACATATACACTGCTAATATTTACAGTCACACTGCTATCATTTACAGACACACTGCCAATGTTTACAGTCACACTGCCAGTATTTACAGACACTGCCAATATTTACAGTCATACTGCCAGTATTTACAGACACACTGCCAGTATTTACAGACACACTGCCAATATTTACAGTCACACTGCCAGTATTTACAGACACACTGCCAGTATTTACGGGCACACTGCCAATATTTACAGTCACACTGCCAATATTTACAGACACACTGCCAATATTTACAGACACACTGCCAGCATATACAGACACACTGCCAACATTTACAGTCACACTGCCAGTATTTACAGACACACTGCCAGTATTTACGGGCACACTGCCAATATTTACAGTCACACTGCCAATATTTACAGTCACACTGCCAATATTTACAGACACACTGCCTTCAGAGTGTATTATTTAATACAGAGATTTAGCCTGGTTATAAAAGCCCTGGTATATTGAACACCAGCTGGCTGCTCCCTGCCCTATGATGAGCTCCAGCTGGCTGCTCCCCTCCCTGTTTTGAGCACCAGCTGGCTGTTCCCGCCCTACGTTGAACACCAGCTGGCTGCTCTCCGCCCTCTGTTGAACACCAGCTAGCTTCTCCCGCCTTAGTTTGAACACAAGCTGGATCGTCAATAGAACGAAAGGAACACATAAGAACAGAGAAACACTGCAGCAGGACTATTTGCCCATACTAGGCAGGTCTTCATCAGAACCACCCACACGTGAAAGACCTGGGAATAATTATGTCAGCTGACCTTTCTTTCAAAGACCATAATAAGACAAAGGTCACGACAGCCAGGAAGATGACTGGGTGGGTAATGAGAACTTTCAAATCAAGGGATGGTGACACTTTTCAAATCGCTAGTGCTCCCTCATTTGGAATATTGCTCAGTGTTGACGGCCCCGTTCAGGATAAGAGAAATATCAGAGTTGGAACAAATACAGATATTGTTTACGGCACACACACAGCCAGTAAAGCATTTAAATTACTGGGAACGTTCTAAAGTCTTACTCATGTACTCACTGGAGCGGAGGAGATATAGATACCTAATTGGAGTCTACATGGAGGGTATTCCGGGGGTTAACGCCCCCGCGGCCCGGTGCACGACCAAGCCTCCCGGTGGACCAGGACCTGATCAACCAGGCTGTTACTGCTGGCCATGGTAGTCCACCATACAAACCACAGCCCGGCTGAGCCGGTACTGACTTCAAGTATTTGTCTAGCTCCCTCCTGAAGACAGCCAGGGGTCTATTGGTAATTCTCCTTATGGCTGGTGGGAGGATATTGAACAGTCTTGGGCCCCGGACACTTATTGTGTTTTCTGTTAATGTACTAATGGCTTCCCTACTTTTCACTGGGGGTATGTTGCACCGCCTGCCCAGTCTTTTGCTTTCGTTGGGAGTGATTTCTGTGTACAGATTAGGAACCATTCCTTCTAGAATTTTCCAAGTGTAGATTATGATGTATCTTTCTCGCCTGAACTCCAGTGAGTACAAGTCGAGTACTTCCAAGCGTTCCCAGTAGTTAAGGTGTTTGATGGAACTTATATGTGCAGTAAAGGTTCTCTGTACATTCTCTAGATCTGCAATTTCACCTGCCTTGAATGGGGATGTTAATGTACAGCAGTATTCCAGGTTGTAGAGGTTATTATGAGGGGGGGGGAGGAAGCCTTAAGTTGTAACGGAAGGTCGGAGGGAGGGTGGTAGGGAGAGAAGGATAGAGAGAGGGGTGGAAGGGAGAGAGGGATAGAGAGAGGGGTGGAAGGGAGAGAGGGATAGAGAGAGGGGTGAAAGGGAGAGAGGGATAGAGAGAGGGGTGGTAGGTAAGTGGTGTAAAGATTGTTGGATGCGAGTTGTGGGGGGGGGGTAGAAGGGAGGGGCAGGGGAGTTATTACCTCCAGCAGGTACTGGCGCACCTCCGGCAGGTACTGGCGCACCTCCGGCAGGTATTGGTGCACCTCCAGCAGGTACTGGCGCACCTCCGGCAGGTACTGGCGCACCTCCGGCAGGTATTGGTGCACCTCCAGCAGGTACTGGTGCACCTCCGGCAGGTACTGGCGCACCTCCGGCAGGTACTGGCGCACCTCCAGCAGGTACTAATGGACCTGTATGTAGATGAATGGTTCAGAGAACCGACAAGTTATAAATTAGACACATATGCAACACTTGGGTATCTTTATTGAGGAAACGTTTCGCCACACAGTGGCTTCATCAGTCCAATACAAAGTAGAAAGGTGTAAGGAGAGGAGGAGTTTGAGGTAATCAGTCCCTCGGCCTGGAGTCGATGTTGTCAGTCCATCAATCTTGTTGGAAGTGAAGTACAAGGCCGTAGAGGTGGCTTATATACTGTAATCAGGTGAGGTGAAGCAGGTCCCAAGATGTTGCTGTGTCAGACAGGATGTAAATGACACAGCAACATCTTGGAATCTTGATACAAACGAATTCTTCAACACTTGTCCAACCTTAGGACGAAGACCTACTTCGACTAGTGGATGGTACCACTATGACCCCGCCTCCTCCTGCTTCACCTCACCTGACCACAGTATATAAGCCACCTCTACGGCCTTGTGCTGTACTTACTACAAGATTCATGGACTGAACACATCGACTCCAGGCCGAGGGACTGATTACCTCAAACTCCTCCTCTCCTTACACCTTTCTGCTTTGTATTGGACTGATGAAGCCACTGTGTGGCGAAACGTTTCCTCAATAAAGATACCCAAGTGTTGCATATGTGTCTAATTTATAACTAATGGACCTCCAGCAGGTACTGGCGCACCTCCGGCAGGTACTGGCGCACCTCTAGCATGTACTGGCGCACCTCCAGCAGGTACTGGCGCACCTTTAGCAGGTACTGGCACACCTCCAGCAGATACTGGCGCACCTCCAGCAGGTAACGGCGCACCTCAAGCAGGAACTGGCGCACCTCTAGCAGGTATTGGCGTACCTCCAGCAGATACTGGCGCACCTCCAGCAGGTAATGGCGCACCCCAAGTAGGAACTGGCGCACCTCTAGCAGGTATTCTCGCACCTCCAGCAGGTAATGGCGCTCCTCAAGCAGGGACTGGCGCACCTCTAGCAGGTACTGGCGCGCCTCTAGCAGGTACTGGCGCGCCTCTAGCAGGTACTGGCACACCTCCAGCAGGTACTGGCGCACCTCTAGCAGGCAGGAAGCAGAGAGTCTGCATTAATGGGGTGAAATATGAATGTGGGGACCAGTCACAAGTGGTGTTCCACAAGGATCAGTTTTAGGGCCATTGTTGTTATAATGTACATTAATGACCTTGACGTGGGAATAACAAGTGACACGAGTAAATTTGATTATGATACAGAAATAAACAGAATAATTGATTCAGAGGAAGAGGCCACTGAACTTCAAGAGGATTCAGACAAGCTCATGTTGTGGTCAGAAAAATGACAGATACAGTTCAATGTAGATAAATGCAAAGTCCTGAAGCTCGGGAATGTAAATAACCCTAGTACTTATAAATTAAATAATATAGAACTTGGATACAAGTAAGTTTATTCAGGTATACACAAATACAGTTACATAGATTATCATACATAGTGTAGAAAACCTAGGATATCCCAAAAAAGTCAGACAGAGTGACTTATTTCCATTGGGGTTCTTTACAGAATGCGAAAAGGACTTTGGAGTTATGGTAAGTAAGAACCTGAAGCCAACACAGTAATGCCTAAACGTACTTAATAAGGCAAATAGATTACTGGGATTTATTTCAAGAAATATAAATAACAGGAGTCCAGAGGTCATACTACAGCTCTACACATCATTAGTGTTGCATGAAAAGAGTACGTCACCTTATTCGGAGCATGTTAAACACACCCATTTAGGCTGCCTCACCAACCAGCGAACCATGTTGCTAAGGATTTGGTGATCGGGGCCCCATCATCAGATCAGCACCTTGGTTCAGCCAATCATAATGTGGATCTGCCAATTATAAAGGTGACGTGGATTCCACTCATATGTTTACCATTGTCATTCCCACTCTGTGCTGGTTGCTGCACGGTTGTGTCTTGGCTGTTGTTTTGCCTTGACTACCGTGGCGTGCACTAATACTTATTCTGCTGTATATAGTGTACATACTTGTATAAAGCTATATATATATATATATATATATATGTAGACAGCCTGACTGTCTGCATAGACAGCCCTTGCTGTCTGCCAGCTGAGTTCATAGTTCGTGCCATGCTAGTTCCCATAGTTTCTGCCAGAGGGCAAGCCTGTAGGCATACCCATGTGAGTCTGCCTCACCCCTGCCTCTCTCTGACTTGGCGCCTAGACATCAGTCAGTCAACAGGCCTAACTCGTCTCTCCCCCTCGCAAGGCATGGCCCTTGGCCATGGCCACAGACACGCAGCCTGTGTACTCGCACCTTTATTACAAATAAAGTAAGAAGCCTCCGAAGCCTTATCATTGCATTCCCGCTACCAAGAAAACTCCAAATAATACGTCGTTATATATATATATATATATATATATATATATATATATATATATATATATATATATATACACTTGGTGAAGGAAAATACAATTCAAAGTTTTTTCTGCTGTGTTTACTTTGCTCCAAGCTGCCTTTTACACTCAGGATAACAGGCCTTGAGAACCTGAGGTTGTAATAATTAGTAAGACCTCACTTAGATTGTGCAACTCAGGTCTGGTCTCCATATTACAAAATGGATATAAATTCGTTAAAGAACGTTCAGAAGAATGTCAAAATTAATACATTGCATAAGGAATCTTCCATGCAAAGAGAGATTGAAATAGTTACATTATCTTGTAAGACGTAGAATGAGTGGAGACATGAGTGACTGGAGACATGAGTGACTGGAGACATGAGTGACTGGAGACATGAGTGACTGGAGACATGAGTGACTGGAGACATGAGTGACTGGAGACATGAGTGACTGGAGACATGAGTGACTGGAGACATGAGTGACTGGAGACATGAGTGACTGGAGACATGAGTGACTGGAGACATGAGTGACTGGAGACATGGGTGACTGGAGACATGGGTGACTGGAGACATGAGTGACAGGATACATGAGTGACTGGAGACATGAGTGACTGGAGACATGAGTGAAGTGTATAAGTGAAAGATGAGCATTAACAAAGGAGATGTAAATAAGGTGCAGTAGCAGGGGCGCAGGGGTAGCAAGGGCAGCAGGGGCAACAGGTAGCAGAGGTAACAGGGGCAACAGGGGTAGCAGGGGCAACGGGCAGCAGGGGTAACAGGGACAGCAGGGGTATCAGGTTCAGTAGGGGTAGCACATGCAGCAGGGGAATGAGGACATGTTAGCTTGGGAGAGGAGTAGTCCAGGGGTCACAGGTGACTGGGAAAGGTTTGAAGGGGTCAGCAGGTGTCAAGGGTGATGGCCCAAGGTCACACTCCTTCATTACAGGGTCACGTCCCTTCATTACAGGGTCACGCCCCTTCATTACAAGGGTGAGGAAGGGAGGGGGAGGTATGGCACACGGGCTGGTTTTAAGTGGGGTAGGGGTGCTGTGCTTCCCCTACCTCCCTACCCCTGCTCACCTACATGGGTCAGGTGGTCGATGATTAGGTGGGATAAACTGATATTACACTGAATGGGGAGGGAGACTGACACTTGTACGTGGGAGAGAGACTGACACTTGTACGTGGGAGAGAGACTGACACTTGTACGTGGGAGTGAGACTGACACTTGTACGTGGGAGAGAGACTGACACTTGTACGTGGGAGAGAGACTGACACTTGTACGTGGGAGACTGACACTTGTACGTGGGAGAGACTGACACTTGTACGTGGAGAGAGACTGACACTTGTACGTGGGAGAGAGACTGACACTTGTACGTGGAGAGAGACTGACACTTGTACGTGGGAGAGAGACTGACACTTGTACGTGGAGAGGACTGACACTTGTACGTGGGAGAGAGACTGACACTTGTACGTGGGAGAGAGACTGACACTTGTACGTGGAGAGAGACTGACACTTGTACGTGGGAGAGACTGACACTTGTACGTGGGAAGAGACTGACACTTGTACGTGGAGAGAGACTGACACTTGTACGTGGGAGAGAGACTGACACTTGTACGTGGAGAGAGACTGACACTTGTACGTGGGAGAGACTGACACTTGTACGTGGGAGAGAGACTGACACTTGTACGTGGAGAGAGACTGACACTTGTACGTGGGAGAGAGACTGACACTTGTACGTGGGAGAGAGACTGACACTTGTACGTGGGAGAGAGACTGACACTTGTACGTGGGAGAGAGACTGACACTTGTACGTGGGAGAGAGACTGACACTTGTACGTGGGAGAGAGACTGACACTTGTACGTGGAGAGAGACTGACACTTGTACGTGGAGAGAGACTGACACTTGTACGTGGGAGAGAGACTGACACTTGTACGTGGAGAGAGACTGACACTTGTACGTGGGAGAGAGACTGGACACTTGTACGTGGGAGAGAGACTGACACTTGTACGTGGGAGAGAGACTGACACTTGTACGTGGAGAGAGACTGACACTTGTACGTGGAAGACGCCGCGGGAAGACTGACACTTGTACGTGGAGAGAGACTGACACTTGTACGTGGGAGAGACTGACACTTGTACGTGGGAGAGAGACTGACACTTGTACGTGGGAGAGAGACTGACACTTGTACGTGGGGCTGACACTTGTACGTGGAGAGAGACTGACACTTGTACGTGGAGAGAGACTGACACTTGTACGTGGGAGAGAGACTGACACTTGTACGTGGGAGAGAGACTGACACTTGTACGTGGGAGAGAGACTGACACTTGTACGTGGGAGAGAGACTGACACTTGTACGTGGAGAGAGACTGACACTTGTACGTGGGAGAGAGACTGACACTTGTACGTGGGAGAGAGACTGACACTTGTACGTGGGAGAGAGACTGACACTTGTACGTGGGAGAGAGACTGACACTTGTACGTGGGAGAGAGACTGACACTTGTACGTGGGAGAGAGACTGACACTTGTACGTGGGAGAGAGACTGACACTTGTACGTGGGAGAGAGACTGACACTTGTACGTGGGAGAGAGACTGACACTTGTACGTGGAGAGAGACTGACACTTGTACGTGGAGAGAGACTGACACTTGTACGTGGAGAGAGACTGACACTTGTACGTGGGAGAGACTGACACTTGTACGTGGAGAAGACTGACACTTGTACGTGGGAGAGTGACTGACACTTGTACGTGGGAGAGTGACTGACACTTGTACGTGGGAGAGACTGACACTTGTACGTGGAGAGAGACTGACACTTGTACGTGGGAGAGAGACTGACACTTGTACGTGGGAGAGAGACTGACACTTGTACGTGGGAGAGAGATTGACACTTGTACTTAAAAGGGAAGCTGACACTTGTATGTGGGAGGGAGGCCGACACTTGTACATGGGAGGAAGACTGACATATATTATACGTGGGAGGGAGGCTGACACTTGTACGTGAAGAGTGATGACACTTGTACGTGGGAGAGGCTGACACTTGTACGTGGGAGGAGGCTGACATTTACGTGGAGGAGCTGACATTGTACGTGGGAGGAGGCGACACTTGTACATGGGAGGAAGGCTGATATGTATTATACGTGGAAGAGAGGCCGACACTTGTACATGGGAGGAAGGCTGACATGTATTATACGTGGGAGGTACGCTGACATGTATTATACGTGGGAGGTAGGCTGACACTTGTACATGGGAGGAAGCTGATATGTATTATACGTGGGAGGGAGGCTGACACTTGTACGTGGGAGGAAGGCTGACATGTATTATACGTGGGAGGTAGGCTGACACTTGTACGTGGGAGGAAGGCTGACATGTATTATACGTGGAGGAGGCTGACACTTGTACTGGAGAAGGCTGAATGTATTATACGTGGAGGAGCTGACAGTACTGGGGACTAGACTTTACTGGGAAGCGACATACTGGGTATCTTTAGACATACTGGGTATCTTTAGACATACTGGGTATCTTTAGACATACTGGGTGTCTTTATCGGCAAAACGTGTCGTAATGTGAACAGTCCATTAACCTTGATAGGTGGCCAGTCCCTCAAACCCGAGAGAGAGAGAGAGAGAGAGAGAGAGAGAGAGAGAGAGAGAGAGAGAGAGAGAGAGAGAGAAAGTGAAAGTGAAAGTCGGGTAATTTTTCATTGTTTAACGTACACAATCCTGGATGTTAGTGTCAGTGGAGGCCACGTGTCTGGTGCCACCACAGTGGAGGCCACGTGTCTGGTGCCACCACAGTGGAGGCCACGTGTCTGGTGCCACCACAGTGGAGGCCACGTGTCTGGTGCCACCACAGTGGAGGCCACGTGTCTGGTGCCACCACAGTGGAGGCCACGTGTCTGGTGCCACCACAGTGGAGGCCACGTGTCTGGTGCCACCACAGTGGACGGCTAGGTGATAATAAAAATAATAATAATAATAATAATAATATTTCTACAAGTACATGATGCAACGTATACAGACCATAGCTGACATCTATGACATACTACTATAGGTTAATTTTGTCCCAGGATGCGACCCACACCAGTCGGCTAACGCCCGGGTACCTGCTTACTGCTAGGTGAACATGGACAGCAGGTGTCTTAAGGAAACACGTCCTAATGTTTCCACCCGGGGATCGAACCACGGACCTCAGTGTGTGAGCTGAGTGCGCTACCAACCCAGCTCCGGGACAACGGAGGAGGACCCAGAAGACCGTCATCTCACACCAGTCAAAATGACGGCGCACTTTTCGAATTTTTGCACACGTTTTTTTCTACGAAGTTTGAATAAAACAGGTTTGTCGGCGCTGACTGAAGCAGTCAAGTCTGAAGCCCCGTCTGGTTTACCTTCTGTAGTGACCCTTATCATCATCCCTGACGCATCTGACCTGACCTGCATCGCGCCACCCCTTGACACACAGGTCACAGCCCATACGCCAAGGACCTGCTTGACTCCTGGTACTGCTACTAGGATTCCGTCCTAGTACCTAGTACTCCTACTAGGAGTAAATGAAGTAACTAGGACTGACGCTGCTCCTCGTTGAGAGGTGCTAGTGTGTTATATAGCAGGACGTTGTTCACTTCTAGCCACTGCTAGTAGAACCTACATGCAGGACCTATTACTAGAAGGACCTGCTAGTAGGAGGAACTACTAGTAGGAGAGCCTACAAGAAGCACCTGCTGGTAGGAGGAACTACTAGCAGGAGAAAACCTATTGTAGGTCCTGCTTGTAGTGGTCCTGAACTTCTTCCTAGTGGTCCTAGACGTCTTTCTAGTCATAGACTTCTAAATATTCACTTGTCAGTAATTCCCAATATTTTCTTCAATCGTTTGTATATATATGTCGTGCCGAATAGGTAAAATTGGTCAATTAGCAAGAACTCATTTAATAAAATTAAGTCCTTTCTAAAAATTTCTCTTATACGTTTAAAGATATATTATTTTTTCATTTATGTTAATGTAAAAATTAATAATTTTGTACCAAAATAGCCTAAGAAGACTTACCTAACCTTATTATAACAAGCTCAATTTAATTTATTCTAATCCAACTAAATACATTTTAGATAAGATGACAATAATTTAATAATAAACAATGAAATATTTTTTCGTTAGGTTCAGAACGATTTTTGCGAAATTATTGCATACGCAAATTTTCGCTTGCCTTATTCGGCAAGAAAAGCGTTGCTATTTAAGCCAGAATTGCAAGTTTTACCTATTAGGCACGATATATATATATATATATATATATATATATATATATATATATATATATATATATATATATATATTGGTAATTTAATTGACTAAGGTTAAACTAACGTAACGTATGGAGGGAAGTTAACGTATATGTTTAAAGACAGTTTAAAAATCAACGTAGTAGTGCGGGAGGTCGGTGGAGGTCACACCTCCATGATGTTGCAGAGATCAACCAATCAACGTGGGTCAATTTGGCGCGCAGCTTTGCCATTGGTTGAGAGGGGCGCATGCGTGGGCACGGGTGGGTGCTCCCTCCTCACCCCCTTTCCATTCCTGGCGGGCGTAGTGAAGATGGGCATGTCAACAGTCAGTAGTAGTAGGTGGCAGGATGCCAAGGCTGCGTGTTGGGGGAGGGAGGGTTGTGGTAGGTGGCAGGATGCCAAGGCTGCGTGTTGGGGGAGGGAGGGTTGTGTTGTACGCCAGTACTGGTCAGTGGTGGGGGAGGGTTGTGTTGTACGCCAGTACTGGTCAGTGGTGGGGGTGTTGTACGCCAGTACTGGTCAGTGGTGGGGAGGGTTGTGTTGTACGCCAGTACTGGTCAGTGGTGGGGAGGGTTGTGTTGTACGCCAGTACTGGTCAGTGGAGGGGGTGTTGTACGCCAGTACTGGTCAGTGGTGGGGGAGGGGTGTTGTACGCCAGTACTGGTCAGTGGTGGGGGAGGGTTGTGTTGTACGTCAGTACTGGTCAGTGGTGGGGTGTTGTACGTCAGTACTGGTCAGTGGAGGGGTGTTGTACGCCAGTACTGGTCAGTGGTGGGGGAGGGGGTGTTGTACGCCAGTACTGGTCAGTGGTGGGGGAGGGTTGTGTTGTACGTCAGTACTGGTCAGTGGTGGGGGTGTTGTACGTCAGTACTGGTCAGTGGAGGGGTGTTGTACGCCAGTACTGGTCAGTGGTGGGGGAGGGGGTGTTGTACGTCAGTACTGGTCAGTGGTGGGGGTGTTGTACGTCAGTACTGGTCAGTGGAGGGGGGTTGTACGTCAGTACTGGTCAGTGGTGGGGGAGGGGGTGTTTACGTCAGTACTGGTCAGTGGTGGGGGTGTTGTACGCCAGTACTGGTCAGTGGTGGGGAGGGTTGTGTTGTACGTCAGTACTGGTCAGTGGAGGGTGTTGTACGCCAGTACTGGTCAGTGGTGGGGAGGGGGTGTTGTACGTCAGTACTGGTCAGTGGAGGGGGAGGGTGTTGTACGTCAGTACTGGTCAGTGGTGGGGGAGGGGGTGTTGTACGTCAGTACTGGTCAGTGGTGGGGTGTTGTACGTCAGTACTGGTCAGTGGTGGGGGTGTTGTACGTCAGTACTGGTCAGTGGAGGGGTGTTGTACGTCAGTACTGGTCAGTGGTGGGGGAGGGGGTGTTTACGTCAGTACTGGTCAGTGGAGGGGTGTTGTACGTCAGTACTGGTCAGTGGTGGGGGAGGGGGTGTTGTACGTCAGTACTGGTCAGTGGTGGGGGTGTTTTACGTCAGTACTGGTCAGTGGTGGGGTGTTGTACGTCAGTACTGGTCAGTGGAGGGGTGTTGTACGTCAGTACTGGTCAGTGGAGGGGTGTTGTACGTCAGTACTGGTCAGTGGTGGGGGTGTTTTACGTCAGTACTGGTCAGTGGTGGGGAGGGGTGTTGTACGTCAGTACTGGTCAGTGGTGGGGAGGGGGTGTTGTACGTCAGTACTGGTCAGTGGTGGGGGAGGGGTGTTGTACGTCAGTACTGGTCAGTGAGTGGTGGTAGTCAGTACTGGTCAGTGGAGGGTGTTACGTCAGTACTGGTCAGTGGTGGGGAGGGGTGTTGTACGTCAGTACTGGTCAGTGGTGGGGGAGGGGTGTTGTACGTCAGTACTGGTCAGTGGTGGGAGGGGGTGTTGTACGTCAGTACTGGTCAGTGGAGTGGTTGTTGTACGTCAGTACTGGTCAGTGGAGTGGTTGTTGTACGTCAGTACTGGTCAGTGGAGTGGTTGTTGTACGTCAGTACTGGTCAGTGGAGTGGGTGTTGTACGTCAGTACTGGTCAGTGGTGGGGGAGGGGTGTTGTACGTCAGTACTGGTCAGTGGAGGGTGGGGGAGGGGTTGTACGTCAGTACTGGTCAGTGGAGGGTAGGGGAGGGGTTGTACGTCAGTACTGGTCTGTGGAGGGTAGGGGAGGGGGTGTTGTACATCAGTACTGGTCAGTGGAGGGTGGGGGAGGGGTGTTGTACATAAGTACTGGTCAGTGGAGGGTGGGGGAGGGTTGTACGTCAGTACTGGTCTGTGGAGGGTAGGGGAGGGGGTGTTGTACGTCAGTACTGGTCAGTGCAGGGTGGGGGAGGGGGTGTTGTACATCAGTACTGGTCAGTGGAGGGTGGGGGAGGGGGTGTTGTACGTCAGTACTGGTCAGTGCAAGGCGGGGGGAGGGGAGGACCAGCTGTAACCACGCTTGCTGTAATTGCTATGCCAGCTGAACGTAATTAATCACATTTTTTTAGTAATTGTAATTGTTGTCAATCGTTTACGTTCTTCAGTTACGTCGTTAAACTGAGGCATTATGATGGACCAATCACAGAATGGAAGTACAACTCAACTGGTACACGGGTGTACATTCTGAAGTGTGATTGTCGTTGTGTGTGTCACGTCCGGTACTGGTACTGCCCAGATGGAGGCTGCTATTACAAAAGAATTACAAGATCTTAACAGAGTTGATCTAACGTCAGATCTTGGGACCAGTTGCAAGATGATCTCATTCCTCTGGGCAACAATGCACTTTATGTGCAAAAACTGGATAGTGAAGTTTAAGACTTCTTGTTTGTGATATATATGGCGAGTGACTTGCTGCCTTCAACATAGCAACTGCTTACGAGGCGTTGCTTGACGGTTATCAGAGACAGTAAACAAGGCTGTAGCAGACAATCCCTCATCAGTAATTAAGGTTGTTGATGTCTCTCCCTGGTTTTACTGTCACTTTATCAGCATCAGGAAGAAGCAGATATCACCCAGGAGGGAAGAGACGTGGGTAGTGTTCTCAGTGGTCTACCAAAACACACAGTCTGCGGCCTCGTTGATCAGGCCCTGATCCACCAGAGGGTATTCCGGGGATTAACGCCCCCGGAATACCCTCCAGGTAGACCCACACTCAACACCTTTGCATAAAAGATGATCTCACTGATCCTGAGGTCGATAATTCTTTTTATTATCTCCAGCAATTCGACGGATATCTTCTCTTGGGAATTCAGTCTTTATTAAAAATTGTCTTAGAAGCGAGGCTTTTCTACTTGAAATGTTGGTGGAACTTTGGCTGGTTGAGTGTAGCAAATATTCTGTACATGTATATAAATGTAACTACTACTACTAATAATAATTTTTATTTCTACAAATATATGATGCAACTTATATAGACCATAGCTGACATCAGTGACATATAGAAAGTCGCTGGTCATGCACAGCATTTCAGACAGCTTGGGTTTGTTGAAGTATATAAATGTAACTAATGGTATTCTAGTGCTTTAAGTAGTTACATTTAAATACAGAATACGAAGTAAAATGTTTCCACCATGCAAGAATAATTTTATCATTAGTAACATTTAAAGTAATTGAAGATAATTTAATTCAAAATGAAAAGTAATTGAAATCTGTTATTTTTGTGACCAGGTAATTGTAATTGATAATCTGAGAGAGTAATTGAAGTTGTAAATGTAATTGACTCGTGTAATTACTGCAAGCCTGGCTGGAACACCACTGTGGCAGTACTGGTCAGTGGAGGGCAGGTGGTGGAGCACCACCACTGTGACAGTACTGGTCAGTGGAGGGCAGGTGGTGGAGCACCACCACTGTGACAGTACTGGTCAGTGGAGGGCAGGTGGTGGAGCACCACCACTGTGACAGTACTGGTCAGTGGAGGGCAGGTGGTGAAGCACCACCACTGTGACAGTCCTGGTCAGTGGAGGGCAGGTGGTGAAGCACCACCACTGTGACAGTCCTGGTCAGTGGAGGGCAGGTGGTGAAGCACCACCACTGTGACAGTCCTGGTCAGTGGAGGGCAGGTGGTGAAGCACCACCACTGTGACAGTCCTGGTCAGTGGAGGGCAGGTGGTGAAGCACCACCACTGTGACAGTCCTGGTCAGTGGAGGGCAGGTGGTGAAGCACCACCACTGTGACAGTCCTGGTCAGTGGAGGGCAGGTGGTGAAGCACCACCACTGTGACAGTCCTGGTCAGTGGAGGGCAGGTGGTGAAGCACCACCACTGTGACAGTCCTGGTCAGTCAAGGGCAGGTGGTGAAGCACCACCACTGTGGCAGTTAAGGTTGGCAGGCAGCCAGGGGGAGAGCCTAGCCAGCTCACTCACCTCCACAAACACCATCAACGGTCTTTACTGGTCGTGGACCATGTGTTGTGGCTGCCTCCCCGCCCCTCCCCGCCCCACTCCGCCCCTCCCCTCCCCTCCTCGCTCAGCCTCTTCAACGTTGTTCAACATTTAAACTTTAAATACTGATTATAAAAAGAGAGTGTAGCGACCTTATGATTGGGAGTGTTTAAACTGGACTACTGCTGGTGATACCCAGTACCCACTGATATCCAGTACCGACTGATACCCAGTACCCACTGATATCCAGTACCCACTGATATCCAGTACCCACTGATATCCAGTACCCACTGATATCCAGTACCCACTGATACACAGTGCCCAATGATACCCAGTACCCACTGATACCCAGTACCCACTGATACCCAGTACCCACTGTTGCTGATACCATGGTGACCCCTGGCGCTGGGTCACCTTACCATGGTGACCCCAGATGCAGGGATGCCAGGACTATACAGAGAGTTCAGTAAGTTTAAGGGACCAAGACTCTTAAACAACTTCCCCTCATACATAAAGCCACTAGCCAACAGACTCCAGTCTGTCTTCATGAAGGGGGATGAATATGTTGCTCAAGTCGGTTCCTCATAACTCAGAATGTGGTGGATATGTTGGATTGTGTGCAGCCAGCAGATAGAGTCTGGTTGAATCAAGTCATCCATCGCGATCCCTGGTCTGGGGTCGGGCAGCGGGTGCGTTCACGCCCCGAAATCATCTGGTAAACTCCAGGTCTGGCTCCTCCAACACTGCCAGCAGTGTTGGTGTTGGTGAGGTCTGTCACCTCCAACACAGCCAGGAGTGTTAGTGAGGTCTGGCTCCTCCAACACTGCCAGCAGTGTTGGTGTTGGTGAGGTCTGGCACCTCCAACACAGCCAGGAGTGTTAGTGAGGTCTGGCACCCCCAACACTGCCGGCAGTGTTGGTGAGGTCTGGCTCCTCCAACACTGCTAGCAGTTAACACCAGTTATCTGGCTAAGACAAAGTTGCTCTAACTTAACTATACGTATCTCCATTAACTTTAAGTCTCACGGGAAGATAACTTTTTAACTTGCTGGCACCAAGCTGCCTCAGCCCTGAGCGGTGTTTGCACCATGGTTCCTGCACTTGCATTATTTCCTTCAATTTGACAGGTTAAGCCACCTATAGGCTGCGTTCAAGTGAATCATTATGAGAGCCGGAGGCTTAACCCACTCTCAGAGTTAGGTTCGTCAGGACACAGAAGTGTTTCCTGACGCGGGTCTTAGTCATATAATGACCCACTTCTGGAACTTTTGGTCACCTGACCGAGGCCTTCCAGTCCCAGAGTAGGTGCTTCCCTAGAACCTGGATTACTTCAACGCAGGAGTAAGATGCGAGTGATGTTGACCTTGGAGGTGGTAGGGCCTCACCCTGGGAGGAGGTGCCACTCTTCCTACAGGGTGCTTGGCTTAGAAACAACATCGCTTTAAACATAAAATTGTTGATGCTGGAATTTGTTGAGAGTGGCATCCAGTGAAGACAGTAAACCTCCATGCTGATATAAACCAAGTGTTCCCGTGGGCCACTTACAGAAATGTAATATTTAATGAGGACAAGTTTCAGTTACTCCGCTAAGGCAACTTTGAGGAAATAAAAACTGAAAGTAAGTTTTTAACAAAGTCAGATCACTTCGAAGAGAGGAAGTTTAATATGTGGAACTTCCAAGTGATAATGACAGTTTTCACCTTCAAGGATCACCTTCACAAAGATTATAATAGAGGATATAAATAGAAGGTTCAAAATAAGAAATGCAAAGCCATTGATGATACACATCAACTTGCTTATTCTTTTTAGACTATTTTATTGTTGTACTCTGAGAGATTCTTACTTTACACCTGGCAAGCTCTACACTCCTCACACCTGGCAAGCTCTACACTCCTTACACCTGGCAAGCTCTACACTCCTTACACCTGGCAAGCTCTACACTCCTCACACCTGGCAAGCTCTACACTCCTCACACCTGGCAAGCTCTACACTCCTCACACCTGGCAAGCTCTACACTCCTTACACCTGGCAAGCTCTACACTCCTCACACCTGGCAAGCTCTACACTCCTCACACCTGGCAAGCTCTACACTCCTCACACCTGGCAAGCTCTACACTCCTCACACCTGGCAAGCTCTACACTCCTCACGCCTGGCAAGCTCTACACTCCTCACACCTGGCAAGCTCTACACTCCTTACACCTGGCAAGGTCTACAGTCCTCACACCTGGCAAGCTCTACACTCCTTACACCTGGCAAGCTCTACACTCCTCACACCTGGCAAGCTCTACACTCCTCACACCTGGCAAGCTCTACACTCCTCACACCTGGCAAGCTCTACACTCCTCACGCCTGGCAAGCTCTACACTCCTCACACCTGGCAAGCTCTACACTCCTTACACCTGGCAAGGTCTACAGTCCTCACACCTGGCAAGCTCTACACTCCTTACACCTGGCAAGCTCTACACTCCTCACACCTGGCAAGCTCTACACTCCTCACACCTGGCAAGCTCTACACTCCTCACACCTGGCAAGCTCTACACTCCTCACACCTGGCAAGCTCTACACTCCTCACACCTGGCAAGGTCTACACTCCTCACACCTGGCAAGCTCTACACTCCTCACGCCTGGCAAGCTCTACACTCCTCACACCTGGCAAGCTCTACAGTCCTCACACCTGGCAAGCTCTACAGTCCTCACACCTGGCAAGCTCTACAGTCCTCACACCTGGCAAGCTCTACAGTCCTCACACCTGGCAAGCTCTACAGTCCTCACATCTGGCAAGCTCTACACTCCTCACACCTGGCAAGCTCTACACTCCTCACACCTGGCAAGCTCTACACTCCTCACACCTGGCAAGCTCTACACTCCTCACATCTGGCAAGCTCTACACTCCTCACACCTGGCAAGCTCTACACTCCTCACATCTGGCAAGCTCTACACTCCTCACACCTGGCAAGCTCTACACTCCTCACACCTGGCAAGCTCTACACTCCTCACACCTGGCAAGCTCTACACTCCTCACATCTGGCAAGCTCTACACTCCTCATATCTGGCAAGCTCTACACTCCTCACACCTGCTGGCAAGCTCTACACTCCTCACACCTGGCAAGCTCTACACTCCTCACACCTGGCAAGCTCTACACTCCTCACAAACCTCTATACCGAAAGTTTTCGCAACGACATCATAAGGTTTAGCAGAGGTTGATGAGCAGGGGTTGATGAGCAGGGGTTGATGAGCAGGGGTTGATGAGCAGGGGTTGATGAGCAGGGGTTGATGAGCAGGGGTTGATAAGCAGGGGTTGATGAGCAGGGGTTGATGAGCAGGGGTTGATGAGCAGGGGTTGATGAGCAGGGGTTGATAAGCAGGGATTGATGAGCAGGGGTTGATGAGCAGGGGTTGATAAACAGGGGTTGATAAGCAGGGATTGATAAGCAGGGGTTGATAAGCAGGGATAAGCAAGGGTTGATAAGCTTGGATTGATAAGTAGGGATTGATGAGTAGGGATTGATAAGCAGGGGTTGATAAGCAGGGGTTGATAAGCAGGGGTTGATAAGCAGGGATAAGCAAGGGTTGATAAGCTTGGATTGATGAGCAGGGATTGATGAGTAGGGATTGATAAGCAGGGGTTGATAAGCAGGGGTTGATAAGCAGGGGTTGATAATCAGGGATTGATAAGCAGGGGTTGATAAGCAGGGATAAGCAGGGGTTGATAAGCAGGGATAAGCAGGGGTGCAGTGAGTACATTATGGGAACCAAATTATGTTGCCTGTGGTGCATATGACTACATTGAGCTCCATGCAGCTGGCACTAACAGCCTGGTTGATAGGCCGTCAACCAGGATGGCTTGTCTTCAAGAGGATATAAAGTCTTCAGTGGACCTCAGACAACAACTTGATGTTCTGTGAGGACAAGTTTTAGGTGCTATGCACTGTAACCAAAAACAAAACAAACTCAAATTATTCAATAGAGTGAACGTTCCATGTGCGAGACTCTGGAGTTATGATGTCAGAAAACCTCACAGTACACTCAAGGATCACAACAATGTTAATACTGCTAACGCCAGGATAATAATAGGCTGGACAACCAGAATGTTCAGAACCAGAGATGCTGAGCCAGTTATGATGCTCTTCACGTCACTTGTGTTCTCTAGACTGGAACACTTCCTTAGAGCCGCTCTGTTTACCGTCGTTTCTGGCTAGTATAGAGGGAGCGAGAGGGAGAGTGTTTGCACCTTGATCATACTCTGAGTGCCAGTCAGTTCATCTTCCCGAGAAACTGGTTTACATCAGTGGAGGTCGTATCGTCTTCCCAGAGTGTTTCAGTTCTCGCTTTAATTGCTCCCGTTTTATTTTCTTCTTAAAGTTGAATTTGTTGAATTCGCTCTCATGACTGGTCGAGTTTTTCTGATCCAGGTCAGTGTGCATGCAGGTCTGAGCCTCGATTATGTTGTGATCTCAGATTATAGTCTATTAGGGCATTTCCTTGTCTGCTCGATTCTGCAGTTTGCTGCCTTAAGACGAATTTATTGCAGAGGTTTAATAATTCTAATGGGAAACTGTTCTTCCACACTAACTTCAGCAACTCTCTGCAGTTACTGTTCTTCCACCTAAACCCAGGCAACTATATATGCAGGACCATGACAGGTTTTTCAAGACAATGTTCGATCTCTAACAGCTGGTATTGGAACTGCTGGGAAGTTGTTTTGCAGTAGTTTATATACATGCACAGCAGTAGTTTATATACATGCACAGCAGTATATATACATGCACAGCAGTATATATACATGCACAGCAGTATATATACATGCACAGCAGTATATATACATGCACAGCAGTATATATACATGCACAGCAGTATATATACATGCACAGCAACTAGACTTAGATTTTTTATTTTGATTGCCACAACTTCGACTGGTGTTTAACAGCTCAGTACACATGAGCGACTCTTAACATATAGACCACTGAGACCAGTCACATGTAAATAGGTTGTTGATGGTTAAGACACATGTGCAGCAGTTGGGTATATTTAGTGTTGAAACGTTTCGTCTACATAGTAGGCTTCTTCAGTCAGATATAGAGACAGCGGATGTGTTAGTGCAATGATAACGTTCCAGACCATAGAACTGAACTCTTCTCCAGGCTGAGGCACTCACCACCTCACATACTATTTCTCCACTACACCTGCTACCTGTTGACACACCTGCTGCCTGTTGACACACCTGCTGCCTGTTGACACCTGCTGCCTGTTGACACAACTGCTGCCTGTTGACACACCTGTTGCCTGTTGACACACCTGTTGCCTGTTGACACACCTGCTGCCTGTTGACACACCTGCTGCCTGTTGACACACCTGCTGCCTGTTGACACACCTGCTGCCTGTTGACACACCTGCTGACACTGTTGCACATGTGGCTTAATCATCAACTTGTCAGTATTTTATACCATTTTTAACATAAATAAGTTGCCTCTTTCTCTGCTAATTTATCTTTGTATATTATCTTAGAGAAGCAACTAGCACTTTCCTAGTGTCTGTCTTCACCTGTTAGTGGTGGCAGGGGTCGAGTCTCAGCTCCTGGCTCTGCCTCAGAGCTTGCCGTCTGCTGGATTTTCTCCCTGCTATCTCCATGGGTTTCTGTTATACCTGTTCTTAAAGCTATGTATGGAGTCTGTACCATTACCTCGTCCATGTCACCACATTGCCTGACCACCCTGGTCCCAGACTAGGCCTGGCGGCGGATTTTTTGATCAACCAGGCTGTTAGTGCTAGCTGCATGGAGTCCAACGCCAACAACCCGGTTAATCGGGAAATGACTTGGGGCAGCTTGCCTGTTATATACCTGTTTCCAGTTTCGAGAGTTTCCTACTCCTGCAGCCCGGCCTTGAGCCAGGCTTGTCTAATGCTTGCCTGGTCAACCAGGCTGTTGTTGCTGGTGACCCGCTGGGCCACGTATCCATCACAGCCTAGTTGAGTTCAATTTCCTCTTGAAAAATTACACTTGTTCCATCCTGGGACCACGGATGTTGATACAATGTTCTTTTATTGTACCCACTGCACCCCTGTTTTTCATTGGGTTTATTTTGTTGTTCTTCCCATATCTGTCGCTTCAGTATGTTGTTATGACAGTGTACAGGTTTGGGACAAGACCCTCAGGTATATATTATCGTATATCTCCCTCTACTCCACTCCAATGAGTACATACTTAGGATTCTGAAGTGTTGCCAGTAATTTAAATGTTTTATTGGCTTTATTCTGGCAGTAAGTGGTAAAGTAAGGTTATGAAGGTTTCTCGTGGAGGCAGCCAGGGTTCTCCTGGTAGTTACTCTCAGGACACAAGGTGTTGAAAAGTTTTGGTCTCCTTAGATATATATTTAGTTATGTCTTAGTGTACTTATTACACTCTTCTGTGGAGGTATTTTGCAATGCCTAGGGCGTGATTTCGATGTGCAGATTTGTATCTTTCTCGCCTGTGTTCCAAGGAGCACAGTTCGAGGGACTTCAAGCATTGACAGTAATTTAGGTTCTTGACTTAATTTATACATTCAGTGAAGGTTCTAGGTTTTTCACATCTACAGTTTTGCCCGCTGGCACAGCCAGTGGCCCCCCCCCTTATCCCTCCAGAACCACAACTACTGATGTCAACAACAAAATTCCACCAGCAAACATGCAACACAACCTCATTTATATTTGCTAATATACAGGGCCTTAATTAAGCCATCGACCAACAAAACAATACCTTTCATCAGTGGACTTCTAGAGGAGTGAAATGCGATGTTTGCAGCGTTCACAGAGACCCACACAAATGATCACTTTGACAGTGAAATATGGATAACTATAATAATAATATATCTTTATTTACTACAAGTACATGTACAGGGTATACAGTCCTAGCTGACATCAATGACATACTACTATATAGAAAGCCCCTTGTTATGGTGAGCATTTCGGGCAAATTAGGTCAGTTTTGTCCCAGGATGCAACCCACACCAGTCGACTAACTTTCAGGTACCCATTTTATGCTGATGGGTGAACATGGACAGCTGTTGTCTTAAGGAAACATGTTCTAATGTTTTCCAGCCGAAGGTGAGTCCGCCAGCGCTAGAGCTACGGGACACCTGGGTACTGGATACAACATTTTTTAGATGCGACAGAAAGAACAGGAAACAAGGGGGGGTTGGCCTGTATGTCAACAGTCGCTGATTTGCACACCACAAATGATGTAGTTGAAGTTCTAACAATAAAGATCGAGAACCAAAACTTAGTCATTATACTTGTAAGCCATTGTACTTGTATGTAAGCCATTGTACTTGTATGTAAGCCATTGTACTTGTATGTAAGCCATTGTACTTGTATGTAAGCCATTGTACTTGTATGTAAGCCATTGTACTTGTATGTAAGCCATTGTACTTGTATGTCAGGAATAGCTATTGAAAATTGACTACTGTCTGGAAAACCTTCCATCCCCATCCCCAAACATCTTGCTGCTTGGTGACTTCTAAGACATACAAAATGGAAGAATATAGCAAATAATGTTGTAGCAGAAATAATCCCTGGAGGCAGCGCAGATGAAAAGTCACACACACGTAAGCTGCTGAATTTCTGCAACAAACACACCCTAAGTCAGCAGATAGTGGAGCCAACGAGACTAGAGAACACACTAGACCTTATCTTCACAAATAATGAGGACCTGGTAAGAAACATAACAATATCAAAAACAATTAATTCAGAATACAATCCAATCGACAGGGGGTCCTGACCAGCTACGAGGGGCCAAATAAATCATGTCCTAAATTAAACATGTTGGGAATATATCTTAAATAACATGGGCCCTATCCAGTGCCTTGAAAAGATCAACTTCCTGGTAGCTGAAATATGCTCAAGGCATATTCCCCTAAGAAAAAAGAAGAGAAGTAAATTGGAGAGAGATAGACACTCCCTTTGCAGGAGAAGACGAAGACTCACTGAGCTCCTCAAGAATGCTAGATTATCTGAAACACGGAAGGAAGCGCTAACCAGGGAAGTGGAAAGTATTGAGCTAAAGTTAAAAGACTCATACAGGATCCAGGAGAGACGAGAGGAGCTAAAAGCAATTAGTGAAATTAAAAGAAATTCGAAATATTTCTTTTCATATGCCAGAAACAAGGCAAAAACCACTTCTAGTATAGGGCCCCTGCTCAGACAAGACGGATCTTACACAGATGACAACAAAGAAATGAGTGAGATACTGAAATCTCAATACGACTGTTCAGCGAGCCACCAATCCAAATAGTTTTTTCATGAATGAGCCTCAAAACCTTGTCAATGTATGCCAGATTTCTGACATAACCCTAACTCCACTAGACTTTGAGAAAGCCATTCACAACATGCCCAGGCACTCAGAACCGGGCCCAGACTCGTGGAACTCTGTGTTCATTAAGAACTGCCCTAAGAATGCTATGGAGAAGGAGCATAGGCACAGGTGAGATTCCACAGTCACTAAAAACAACGGATATAGCCCCACTCCATAAAGGTGGCAGCAAAGCAGTAGCTAAGAACTATAGTAAAATAGCTTTAACGTCCCACATCATAAAAATCTTTGAAAGAGTTCTAAGAAGCAGAATTGCAAAACACTTGGGCTCCCAACAGTTGCACAATCCAGGGCAACATGAGTTCAGAGCAGGTCGCTTCTGCCTCTCGCAACTACTGGACCACTATGATATGGTCTTGGATGCACTGGAAAACAAACAGAATGTAGATGTAGTATACACAGATTTTGCAAAAGCCTTTGACAAGTGCGATCATGGTGTAATAGCACACAAAATGCGTGCTAAAGGGATAACTGGCAAAGTAGGCAGATGGATCTTCAACTTCCTAACCAATCGAACACAAAGAGTAGTGGTAAACAGAGTTAAATCGGAAGCTGCCATAGTGAAGAGCACTGTTCCACAAGGCACAGTACTCGCACCTATCCTGTTCCTCATCCTCATATCAGACATAGACAGAGATGCAAACCATAGCACCGTATCATCCTTTGCAGACGATACTAGGATCTGCATGAGAGTGTCATCCATTGAGGACACGGCAAATCTCCAAGAAGATATAAACCAAGTTTTCCAATGGGCAACGGAGAACAATATGATGTTCAATGAAGACAAATTCCAACTACTCCGTTATGGATAAATGGAGGAAATAAAAGCTAGAATTGAGTATACTACAATCTCTAGTCGCACAATAGAGCTGAAAAGTAGTGTGAAGGACCTGGGAGTGGTAATGTCTGAGGATCTCAACTATAAGAATTGCAACAGTGCCCCTATCACATCTGCAAGAAAAATAATAGGATGGATAATGAGAACATTCAAAATAAGAGATGTCAAGCCAGTGATGATCCTTTTTAAATCACTTGTTCTCTTTAGGCTGGAATACTGCTGTTCATTAACATCTCCATTCAAGGCAGGAGAAATCGCAGATTTCATTGCACATATAAGTTCCGTCAAACATTCTAACACGTCAACTACTGGGA
This sequence comes from Cherax destructor, assembly GCA_009830355.1. Classification (NCBI taxonomy): domain Eukaryota; kingdom Metazoa; phylum Arthropoda; class Malacostraca; order Decapoda; family Parastacidae; genus Cherax; species Cherax destructor. The sequence goes on from WNWK01004749.1 coordinate 87,566, forward strand.
ATGCCTGGAAGCACTTGACTTGTACCTACTGGAGTGCAGGCGAGAAAGATATATCATAATCTACACTTGGAAAATACTAGAGGGACTGGTCCCCAATCTGCACACAGAAATCACTCCCTACGAAAGCAAAAGACTTGGCAGGAGTGCCACTGGTACACTAAGAGTATCCCCACAACACCTGTGTGTCCTGGCTGCAGTATCCCCACAACTGTGTGTCCTGGCTGCAGTATCCCCACAACACCTGTGTGTCCTGGCTGCAGTATCCCCACAACTGTGTGTCCTGGCTGCAGTATCCCCACAACACCTGTGTGTCCTGGCTGCAGTATCCCCACAACACCTGTGTGTCCTGGCTGCAGTATCCCCACAACACCTGTGTGTCCTGGCTGCAGTATCCCCACAACACCTGTGTCCTGGCTGCAGTATCCCCACAACACATGTGTGTCCTGGCTGCAGTATCCCCACAACACCTGTGTGTCCTGGCTGTAGTATCCCACAACACTTGTGTGTCCTGGCTGCAGTATCCCCACAACACCTGTGTGTCCTGGCTGCAGTATCCCCACAACACATGTGTGTCCTGGCTGCAGTATCCCCACAACACCTGTGTGTCCTGGCTGCAGTATCCCCACAACACTTGTGTGTCCTGGCTGCAGTATCCCACAACACCTGTGTGTCCTGGCTGCAGTATCCCCACAACACCTGTGTGTCCTGGCTGTAGTATCCCCACAACACCTGTGTGTCCTGGCTGCAGTATCCCCACAACACCTGTGTGTCCTGGCTGCAGTATCCCACAACACCTGTGTGTCCTGGCTGCAGTATCCCCACAACACATGTGTGTCCTGGCTGCAGTATCCCCACAACACCTGTGTGTCCTGGCTGCAGTATCCCCACAACACATGTGTGTCCTGGCTGCAGTATCCCCACAACACATGTGTGTCCTGGCTGCAGTATCCCCACAACACATGTGTGTCCTGGCTGCAGTATTCCCACAACACATAGCTATGTGTCCTGGCTGCAGTATCCCCACAACACATAGCTGTGTGTGTCCTGGCTGAATTATCCCCACAACACCTGTGTGTCTTGGCTTCAGTATCCCCACAACACCTGTGTGTCCTGGCTGCAGTATCCCACAACACCTGTGTGTCCTGGCGCAGTATCCCACAACACCTGTGTGTCCTGGCTGCAGTATCCCCACAATACCTGTGTGTCCTGGCGGCAGTATCCCCACAACACCTATGTGTCCTGGCTGCAGTATCCCCACAACACACAGCTATGTGTCCTGGCTGCAGTATCCCCACAACACACAGCTATGTGTCCTGGCTGCAGTATCCCCACAACACCTAGCTGTGTGTGTCCTGGCTGCATTATCCCCACAACACCTGTGTGTCTTGGCTTCAGTATCCCCACAACACCTGTGTGTCCTGGCTGCAGTATCCCCACAACACCTGTGTATCCTGGCTGCAGTATCCCCACAACACCTGTGTCTTGGCTGATGTATCCCCACAACACCTGTGTGTCCTGGCTGCAGTATTCCCATAACACCTGTGTCTTGGCTTCAGTATCCCCACAACACCTGTGTGTCCTGGCTGCAGTATTCCCATAACACCTGTGTGTTCTGGCTGCAGTATCCCCACAACACCTGTGTATCCTGGCTGCAGTATCCCCACAACACCTGTCTGTGTCTTGGCTGATGTATCCCCACAACACATAGCTATGTGTGAAAATGTGCATTCCTTTAGGGGAAAGTCTTTATAGATCAGGTAGAGTATAGGAGGTGAGGTTGTGAGGTGGGGAGGTGAGGTTGTGCGAAGTGGGGAGGTGAGGTTGTGTGATGTGGGGAGGTGAGGTTGTATGAGGTGGAGAGGTGAGGTTGTGTGAGGTGGGGAGGTGAGGTTGTGTGAAGTGGGGAGGTGAGGTTGTGTGAAGTGGGGAGGTGAGGTTGTGTGAAGTGGGGAGGTGAGGTTGTGCGAAGTGGCGAGGTGAGGTTGTGTGAGGTGGGTGTTACGGGTATACCCTTGACCAGTATTTTATATTTTGTGTATTTTTATCATAATGGTATATTGGAGATATTTCCGTTATTAGCTAAAACGAAAATGTCTTACTTTATACTATTATTTGATTTAGCTATGTTGTAGGTAGGATGTTACATTTTACTGTGGTGTTCATGTAGTGGGAGACCACTAGTCATACTGCCGCTTACCTGTTTAGGTAGTGGCCGGTCTCCCCTCCCTCAGTCACGTGACCTACATGACGTCGTTTCACCAAACATCGACGATCGTCAGTAGGTTCACACATCCACTCCCAACAGGGAGTAAGTTCACACATCCACTCCCAACAGGGAGTAGGTTCACACATCCACTCCCAACAGGGAGTAGGTTCACACACCCTCTCCCAACAGGGAGTAGGTTCACACATCCACTCCTGACCGGGAGTAGGTTCACTGACTTTCACAAGAGTAGTCATACGCTCTTTGGAGTAGGCTTGGGAAGTTATTCCTCCTTTAAGAGGGTTTGTTAAGTCTAGTATGGTTTGCAAATTGTCTATTCATCCACGACTTACGGTGATAGCTTGTATTAGCAGAGCTTTGGTCAGTATTCTGATTTATTGTCTCAAGAAAATGTATTTGATGTTTCAATTGATATTTTATACTTCTCTGCCTTTATTGAGGCAATAGTCTCAGTTATTGTATTGGGAAACTTTAATGTGAAATATTATTTGTATAAAACATGTCATTGAGTATGATTATTGTACAGAAACAAGTAAAGTCATATGTCGACTGTTTTGGAATAAAGTGTATCATGATGTATTACACTGCAATAGAGATAACTTTATACCATACACTGAATAATTATATGAATTCTTTTATATTAAATATCTCAAATTTTACTTACTTGGGTCAGTCTCCTAAAAATTACCCTAATACTATAATGATTTTCTCTAACGATGAAACAATCAAAGCTTAATTAAATAACTTGTTACGACGGGGCAAAACAGGCTAATAAATGAGGCCCTGATCGTAACAGTGGGGCAGGTGAGGTTGTGTGAAGTGGGGAGGTGAGGTTGTGTGAGGTGGCGGAGGTGAGGGTGTGTGAGGCAGGGAGGTGATTCTGTATGAGGTGTGAGGTGGGGAGGTGTGAGGTAGGGAGGTGAGGCTGTGTGAGGTGGGCAGGTGAGGTATGAGGTGGGGAGGTGAGGTTGTGTGAAGTGGGAGGTGATTTTGTGTGAGCTGTGGCAGGTGCGGTTGTTTGAGGTGGGGAGGTGAGGTTGTGTGAAGTGGGGGAGGTGAGGTGTGAGTGTGGGATGTGAGGTTGTGTGAGGTGGGGCAAGTGAGGTTGTGTGAGGTGGGGAGGTGAGGTTGTGTGGCGTGGGGGAGGTGAGGCTGTTTGAGGTGGGGGAGGTGAGGTTATGTGAGGTGGGCAGCCGGTTATTGATCTGCCAGTGTGGTCTGCAGTGTTGTCTGCCAGGTGTGTGGTGTGACACGCAGTGTGTGTGCCAAGTGTGTAGTGTGACACGCAGTGTGCCAGGTGTGTGGTGTGACACGCAGTGTGTCAGGTTTGTAGTTTGACAGTGTGTGTGTCAATTGTGTAGTGTGACAGTGTGTGCCAGGTGTGTAGTGTGACTGTGTGCCCCAGGTGTGTAGTGTGACAGTGTGTGCCAGGCGTGTAGTGTGACAGTGTGTGCCAGGCGTGTAGTGTGAAAGTGTGTGCGCCAGGTGTATAGTGTGACAGTGTGTGCCAGGTGTGTAGTGTGACTGTGTGCCAGGTGTGTAGTGTGACTGTGTGCCCCAGGTGTGTAGTGTGACAGTGTGTGCCAGGCGTGTAGTGTGAAAGTGTGTGCGCCAGGTGTATAGTGTGACAGTGTGTGCCAGGTGTGTAGTGTGATGTGTGCCAGGTGTGTAGTGTGACACGCAGTGTGCCAGGTTTGTAGTTTGACAGTGTGTGTGCAGGTGTGTAGTGTGACACAGTGTGTACCAGGTGTGTAGTGTAACACACAGTGTGTACCAGGTGAATAGTGTGTCACACAGTATATAATGTTTTCGACACACTGTCAGTTCTCTGTTAGGAACACACCTGTCGTGTTGCAGTGTGTACACCTGCAGGTAACTGCTCACCACCATAACCAAGGCAGGAATGAGCAAAAAAGCCAGCAAAGTGTAAACATTTAATATATTTTCCTTCATCATTAAGCGTGCAACTACGTACATTGAACACAGTAAACATAGTTTGAAGCAAAGGACTCAGTGAGATCTGTGAGTGACCAGACTTGAGGTAAGTCTGCCAGTCTTGATCCACGAGGATCTCGCTTCACAACTTTTATCCCAGCTGTTAGCATAACAGGTGGGGGTCCCCTGTTATACCCTGAACACCTGGTTGACTGATCGGGAGGGCATGCCTATGTGGGCATGTGATGTGCTTTGAATATGTGCAATGTACTCTTTATATGCTACAGTTTCTGACTGCAAAATTCATGTATTGATTGTTATTCTCTTGACAGGTACGTCGTGGTGAAGGTCAGGTCCCCTGTCGTGGTGAAGGTCAGGTCCCCTGTCGTGGTGAAGGTCAGGTCACCTGTCGTGGTGAAGGTCAGGTCCCCTGTCGTGGTGAAGGTCAGGTCACCTGTCGTGCTGAAGGTCAGGTCCCCTGTCGTGCTGAAGGTCAGGTCACCTGTCGTGAGCTTAAGGTATTTATCAATGTCGTTCTGCACATATAACCAGTACTTGGGAGAGTAAACTTGTGACTAGTGATGCTGGTGGTGGTGGTGGTGCTGCTGCTGGTGGTGCTGCTGGTGGTGGTGGTGGTGCTGCTGGTGTTGCTGCTGGTGGTGTGCTGCTGCTGCTGCTGCTGCTGCTGTTGCTACCTTTACTACTAAATCTTTTATTTTTCTCTCTCAGTTGTGACTTGACAATAGCTCAGGAGAGGCCAGACATCATATGTTTGGTCTACTGGTCTAAGTTGAATTATGTTCCTTCCAGTATTGTGATTTCTTGATCCTCACTCTCATTGTTTCTTTGTTTACTAGCAAGGAAAAACACCTGACAGATGTTTCAATGTTTACTAGCCAGGAAAAACACCTGACATATGCTTCACTGTTTACTAGCCAGGAAAAACACCTGACATATGCTTCACTGTTTACTAACCAGGTAAAACACGTGACAGATTTTTCAGTGTTTACTAGCCTGGGAAAACACCTAACAGATGTTCAATTGTTTACTAGCAAGGAAAAACACCTGACAGATGTTTCATTGTTTACTAGCCTGGAAAAATAACTGACAGATGTTTCATTGCATATACATGCACAAGACACCTGTGTAACACTTGGGCACCTTTGTTCGGGTGACTGGTACCGTCCTTATGACGTGACACTGGTGACCTGGTGACTGGTACCGTCCTTATGACGTGACACTGGTGACTGGTACCGTCCTTGTGATGTGACACTGGCGACCTTGTGACTAGTACCGTCCTTGTACTCACCTAGTTGTGGTTGCAGGGGTCGATACATAGCTCCTGGCCCCGCCTCTTCACTGGACGCTACTGGGTCACTCTCCCTGCGCCATGAGCTTTATCATACCTCTTCTTAAAGCTATGAATGGATCCTGCCTCCATCGCTTCCCAAACTATTCCACTTCCTGACCACTCTGTGACTGAAGAAATACTTCCTAACATCCCTGTGATTCATCTGAGTCTTCAACTTCCAACTGTGTCCCCTTGTTGCTGTGTCCCATCTCTGGAACATTCTGTCTCTGTCCACCTTGTCAATTCCTCGCAGTATTTTATATGTCGTTATCATGTCCCCTATCCCTCCTGTCCTCCAGGGTCGTCAGGTCGATTTTCCTTAACCTCTCCTCGTAGCTCCGGGACTAGTCTTGTTGCAAACCTTTGCACTTTCTCTAGTTTCTTTACGTGCGTGGCTAGGTGTGAGTTCCAAACTGGTGCTGCATACACAGTGTGCAGGGTCCTCAACGATTCCTTATTAAGATGTCGGAATGCTGTTCTTAGGTTTGCTAGCCGCCCGTATGCTGCAGCAGTTTTTTGGTTGATGTGCGCCTCAGGAGATGTGCCTGGTGTTATACTCACCCCAAGATCTTTTTCCTTGAGTGAGGTTTGTAGTCTCTGGCCCCCTGGACTGTACTCTGTCTGCGGTCTTCTTTGCCCTTCCCCAGTCTTCATGACTTTGCACTTGGTGGGGTTGAACTCCAGGAGCCAATTTCTGGACCAGGCTTGCAGCCTGTCCAGATTCCTTTGTAGTTCTGCCTGGTCCTCGTCCGATTGAATTCTTCTCATCAACTTCACATCATCTGCAAACAGGGACACTTCGGAGTCTATTCCTTCCGTCATGTCGTTCACAAATACCAGAAACATCACCGGTTCTAGGACTGACCCCTGTGGAACCCCACTCGTCACCGGCACCCACTCTGACACCTCGCCACGTACCATGACTCGCTGCTGTCTTCCTGACAGGTATTCCCTGATCCATTGTAGTGCCTTCCCTGTTATCCCTGCCTGGTCCTCCAGCTTTTGCACTAATCTCTGTGGAACTGTGTCAAACGCCTTCTTACAGTCCAAGAAAATGCAATCTACCCACCACTCTATCTCTTGTCTTACTGCTGTCACCTTGTCATAGAAATCCAGTAGGTTTGTGACAGGATTTCCCGTCCCTGAAACCGTGTTGGCCGTCGTTGATAAGCTAATTTTTTTCCTAGGTGCTCCACCACTCTTCTCCTGATAATCTTCTCCATGACTTTGCATACTATACAAGTCAGTGACACTGGTCTGTAGTTTAGTGCTTCGTGTCTGTCTCCATTTTTAAAGATTGGGACTACATTTGCTGTCTTCCATACCTCAGGTAATCTCCCTGTTTCGATAGATGTGTTGAATATTGCTCCCTCTCTCAGGACCCATGGGGAGATGTTGTCCGGCCCCATCGCCTTTGAGGTATCTAGCTCACTCAGCAGTCTCTTCACTTCTTCCTCGGTTGTATGTATTGTGTCCAACACTTGGTGGTGTACCCCACCTCTCCGTCTGTCTGGAGTCCCTTCTGTCTCCTCTGTGAACACTTCTTTGAATCTCACGTTGAGTTCCTCACATACTTCGCGGTCGTTTCTTGTGATCTCTCATCCTTCCTTCCTTAGCCTGATCACCTGGTCCTTGACTGTTGTTTTCCTCCTGATGTGGCTGTACAACAGCTTTGGGTCAGATTTGGCTTTCGCTGCTATGTCATTTTCATATTGTCGTTGGGCCTTCCTTTTTACCTGTGCGTATTCATTTCTGGCTCTACTACTGCTCTCCTTATTCTCCTGGGTCCTTTGCCTTTATACTTTTGGTACTGTCCTTGTGACGTGACACTGGTGACCTGGTGACTCGTACCGTCCTTGTGACATGGCAATGGTGACCTGGTGACTGGTACCGTCTTTGTAACGTGACACTAGTGACTGGTACCGTCCTTCTAACGTGACACTGGTGACCTAGCGACTGGTACCGTCCTTGTTACATGACACTGGTAACTGGTACCGTCCTTGTAACGTGACACTGGTGACCTGGTGACTGGTACCATCCTTGTAACGTGACACAAATGAGTGACCCGAGAAAGGTATCCCCGTATAGCATAACCCATAGTACCCTGTCTCACAATGCATACGAAAGGAATAGTGCTGAGTGCGGCATAAGTTTGTAATGGAGTTAAATATTAACAACAAGATCTGAAGTGAACCGTATTTACAAGTCATCACATGGAAACTATCAGTTTCGATAAAAATGGCAAATTAGGACATTCAGATCCCTAAACTTGTTCAAACCTTCCACTAAGAAGGATCAGGTTTGAAGCTGAGCCGAAAGGATATTCTCTTGTTACCTCAGAGGGACCAATATCCTTTACATCAGCACATTAAGTTTGAAGCCGCTTGGAAGTTGCATTAACAAGTTGTCAGTTCCCAGTACTTCAGATGATTGTTTACGAGTAGTGGACCTTGTCTGTGTATTTTCCAGTTTAGCAGTCTGGCCTGCCTTGATTGTGGTCGTCAGTATACAGCAGTATCCCAGCCTGCCTTGATGGTGGCCGTGAGTATACAGTAGTATCCCAGCCTGCCTTGATGGTGGCCGTGAGTATACAGTAGTATCCCAGCCTGCCTTATGGTGGTCGCAGTATACAACAGTATTCCAGCCTGCCTTGAAGATGGTCATCAGTATACAACAGTGTTCCAGTCTGCCTTGATGGTGGCCGTCAGTATACAGCAGTGTTCCAGTCTGCCTTGAAGGTTGTCGTAGTATACAACAGTATTTCAGCCTGCCTTGATGGTGGCCGTCAGTATACAACAGTATTCCAGCCTGCCTTGATGGTGACCGTCAGTATAGAACCGTATTTCAGCCTGCCTTGATGGTGGTCGTCAGTATACAACAGTATTTCAGCCTGCCTTGATTGTGACCATCAGTATACAACAGTATTACAGCCTGCCTTGATGGTGACCGTCAGTATAGAACCGTATTTCAGCCTGCCTTGATTGTGACCATCAGTATACAACAGTATTTCAGCCTGCCTTGAAGGTGACCGTCAGTATACAACAGTATTCCAGCCTGCCTTGATGGTGGTCATCAGTATACAACAGTATTCCATCCTGCCTTGAAGGTGACCGTCAGTATACAACAGTATTCCAGCCTGCATTGATGGTGGTCATCAGTATACAACAGTATTCCAGCCTGCCTTGATGGTGACCGTCAGTATACAACAGTATTCCAGCCTGCCTTGAAGGTGGTCGTCAGTATACAGCAGTGTTCTAGTCTACCTTGAAGATGGTCATCAATATACAACAGTATTCCAGCCTGCCTTGAAGGTGGTCGTCAGTATACAGCAGTGTTCTAATCTACCTTGAAGATGGTCATCAGTATACAACAGTATTACAGCCTGCCTTGAAGGTGGTCGTCAGTATACAGCAGTGTTCTAGTCTACCTTGAAGATGGTCATCAGTATACAACAGTATTCCAGCCTGCCTTGAAGGTGGTCGTCAGTATACAACAGTGTTCTAGTCTACCTTGAAGATAGTCATCAGTATACAACAGTATTCCAGCCTGCCTTGAAGGTGGTCGTCAGTATACAACAGTATTCCAGCCTGCCTTGAAGGTGGTCGTCAGTATACAACAGTGTTCTAGTCTACCTTGAAGATAGTCATCAGTATACAACAGTATTCCAGCCTGCCTTGAAGGTGGTCATCAGTATACAACAGTATTCCAGCCTGGAGAGAACAAGAGACTTTTGAGTATTATCACTGGCTCATCATCTCTTGTCGTGAAAGTTCTAGTTATCCAGCCTATCATTTTCCTTGCAGTAGAAATAACAATATTGTTGTGGTCTTGAATGTGAGATCTTCCTACATCATTACTCACAAGCCTCACACATGGGACTTTCACTCTAAATGATTTAAATTTGTCCAGTACTCCATTGCACTCTTTCTTTCCTCCACTGAAACTTGTCCTTATTAAACATCATATTATTGTCTGAGGTCCACTGGAAGACTTGATTTATATCTACATGGAGATTAGCTGTCTTCGATGGACGACACTCTTATAGAGATTGATATGACTGTGATGAGAACTGACAGTCACAGAGCAGTGATGAGAACTGACAAGCATTTCCCCTGTGGATCGCAACACTGAGTCTCTGAAAGAGGAAGCTGGCCTCTCTGGGGTGCTTGGTTTCTGTGATGAGTTTTTCACCTAACTCATTGAGGAATCTTAGAGCACACTTGCCCCATGCTACCAAAGTTTCTGACCCTACTGGGATGAAGTTATAGCACAGTAGCAGCCCACTGTATCTGTTGATCTTCTGGGTCTCCCTGAAACTGGCAGCACTAACCCTCCCTCCTTCAGGTTCAGAGTATTGTAAGTAGATGTCAGCTATCGTAGAGGCACAGGTGTAGTCTCACACAATCTTCTTACCATCCTTCCAGGGCAGCATGATGACTCCATCTGGACGCTTTTGTCTTTCCGTCACACCTCAGTACTTGAGGTTCCCGTTCTGTTGGGCAGTAGGCTGTGGCGAGACTTAGCTAGATGTTACTGACCACCTCATGTCTAGCATACTTCCCTTCTGATGTATGGCAGACGAGACCATGTAGTCCAAATTGATCAGCTGACGTCCTGCCGCAAATGTACCTATGTTGGGTGAGTATGGGGCGGCTAGGTGAAGACCTACACCAGTCCGAATAACCTAAGGGGTCGAGCCAAGTGCCCAAGGAGGAATTAAGGCCAGCTTAAAGGAAATGTGAATGTGGTGCCTTCACCGCTAGAAGTCGAGCTTTGTCCTTTCCTGACACACTGTTGAACATTGTGTGTGTGTGTGTAGTGTGTGTTTGTGTGGTGTGTAGTGAGTGTGTGTGTGTGCGCGTGGTGTGTGTGTAGTGTGTGTGTGCGTAGTGTGTGTGTGTGTGTAGTGTGTAATGTGTGTGTGTGATATTGCAAGAAACCCAAAATATTTCTACTCCTATGCAAAATCCAAGCTAAGAACTACCTGTAGAATTGGACCATTATTGAGAGGAGATTCGTATACGGACGATGAACAGGAAATGAGTGAAATTCTAAAAGAACAGTGTGAGTCAGTGTTCAGCAACCCACTAAATGACAGCAAGGTAGAAAATGCAGAAATATTTTTCACTCCAGCAGAAGGCTGCGCAGACCACCTAACCGACATTAGTACAAATCCCATAGATTTCGAAAAAGAAATGGCCAACATGCCCACTCACTCAGCACCTGGACCAGATTCATGGAATGCTTTATTTATAAAGCAGTGCAAAGTACCATTAGCAAGAGCCCTTAGTATTCTGTGGAGAAAGAGCTTAGATCTAGGTGAAATTCCAGAGGCCTTAAAGAGTGCAGACATAGCTCCTTTGCATAAGGGAGGTAGTAGAGCACTAGCTAAAAATTACAGACCAGTAGCCCTCACTTCTCACATCATAAAAATCTTTGAAAGAGTGATGAGACGGCAGATTACAAAGTTCATGGACCAGCACAACCAACATAACCCGAACCAGCATGGCTTTAGAGCGGGTCGATCATGCCTGTCACAGCTGCTGAACCATTATGACAGAATTACGGAGGCATTGGAGGACGACCAAAACGCAGATGTGATTTACACAGATTTTGCAAAGGCGTTTGACAAATGCGATCATGGAGTGATAGCGCACAAAATGAGGGCCATAGGCATTACGGGAAGGTAGGCAGATGGATTTTGAGTTCCTAACACAAAGAACACAAAAAGTAGTAGTGAACAGGGCAAGATCCAGCATCAGCGAGGTCAAAAGCTCAGTGCCCCAAGGCACTGTCCTGGCACCTCTGCTGTTTCTCATCCTCATAGCAGACATAGATAAAAACACCCAGCACACTTTTGTATCATCATTTGCAGATGACACTAAAATAAGCATGAAAGTCACTACGGTAGAGGACACTGAAAAATTACAGGAGGACATAAGCAGGGTCTTCCAATGGGCAGTGGAGAACAACATGACGTTCAATGGTGATAAGTTTCAGCTGCTTAGGTATGGAAAAAATGAAGAACTCAAAAGGAACACTATATACAAAACGCAAGAGGGTCACCACATAGAACGAAAGGAACACGTAAAGGACTTGGGAATAATTATGTCTGCTGATCTGTCGTTTAAAGACCATAACAAGACAAAGATCACAACAGCCAGGAAGATGACGGGGTGGGTATTGAGAACTTTCAAAACAAGGGAAATAATGCCGATGGTGACACTATTCAAATCGCTAGTGCTCCCTCACTTAGAATACTGCTCAGTGCTGACGGCCCCGTTCAGGGCAGGAGAAATAGCAGAGCTGGAACAAATCCAGAGATCGTTTAGGGCTCACATTGAGCCATTGAAACATCTAAATTATTGGGAACGCCTTCAAGTCTTGAACATGTACTCATTGGAGCGGAGGAGAGAGAGATACATGATAATATATACATGGAAAGTACTTGAGGGCCTGGTCCCAAATCTGCACACTGCCATAACAACATACTGGAGTGAGAGATATGGGAGAAAGTGTAAAATAAACCCAGTGAGGAGCAGGGGTGCGGTGGGGACAATACGGGAGCACTGTATTAACATCCGGGGTCCCAGACTATTCAACATCTTACCAGAAGATATCCGAAACACGGCTGGAACCAGTGTAGAAGCCTTCAAGAGGAAACTGGACAAATATCTTCACCAGGTGCCAGATCAACCAGGCTGTGATGGATATGTGGGGCAGCGGGCCTCCAGCAGCAACAGCCTGGTTGACCAGGCAAGCACCAGACGAGCCTGGCCCATGGCCGGGCTCAGAGAGTAGATACTCTCGAAACTCTTCAAAGATATATCAAAGGTAAAGGTAAGGTGTGTGTGTGTGGGGGGTGTAGTGTGTGTGTGTAGTGTGTGTGTGTGGGGGTATAGTGTGTGTGTGTGTGTGTGCGTGTGTGCGAACGCGGCACAGATCAATAGGCCCAGGGCCACGCCAGATCACTCCAGTCTAACTTGTCTGTGGAAGACAGAAAAAACTAGAGACAGGTGTCTAGGTGATGCTGTGTTGACAACCTTCAACTCTGCTTATGTATAGTAGTGAAGCTTGTGTTGAAGCCACACATAACACAGCCCACTACAAGCGAAACAACACAGCACAGGGAGACTATATCACTGAACATAGGAGACTATATCACTGAACACAGAGAGACTATATCACTGAACACAGGGAGACTATATCACTGAACACAGGAAACTATTTCACTGAACACAGGAAACTATATCACTGAACACAGGGAGACTATATCACTGAACACAGGGAGACTATATCACTGAACAGAGAGAGACTATATTACTGAACACAGAGAGACTATATCACTGAACACAGGGATACTATATCACTGAACACAGGGAGGTTATATCACTGAACACAGGAAGACTTTATCACTGAACACAGGGAGACTATATCACTGAACACAGAGAGACTATATCACTGAACACAGGGAGGTTATATCACTGAACACAGGGAGGTTATATCACTGAACACAGGGAGGTTATATCACTGAACACAGGGAGGTTATATCACTGAACACAGGAAGACTTTATCACTGAACACAGGGAGGTTATATCACTGAACACAGGGAGGTTATATCACTGAACACAGGAAGACTTTATCACTGAACACAGGGAGACTATATCACTGAACACAGGGTGGTTATATCACTGAACACAGGGAGGTTATATCACTGAACACAGGAAGACTTTATCACTGAACACAGGGAGATTATATCACTGAACACAGGGAGACTATATCACTGAACACAGGGAGATTATATCACTGAACACAGGGAGACTTTATCACTGAACACAGGGAGACTATATCACTGAACACAGGGTGACTATATCACTGAACACAGGGAGACTATATCACTGAACACAGGGAGACTATATCACTGAACACAGGGAGACTATATCACTGAACACAGGAAGACTTTATCATTGAACACAGGGAGACTATATCACTGAACACAGGGAGACTATATTACTGAACACAGGGAGATTATATCACTGAACACAGGGAGACTATATCACTGAACACAGGAAGACTTTATCACTGAACACAGGGAGATTATATCACTGAACACAGGGAGACTATATTACTGAACACAGGGAGATTATATCACTGAACACAGGGAGACTATATCACTGAACACAGGGAGACTATATCAATTAACACAGGGAGACTATATCAATGAACACAGGGAGGTTATATCACTGAACACAGGGAGGTCATATCACTGAACACAGGGAGGTCATATCACTGAACACAGGGAGGTCATATCACTGAACACAGGGAGGTCATATCACTGAACACAGGGAGGTCATATCACTGAACACAGGGAGGTTATATCACTGAACACAGGGAGGTTATATCACTGAACACAGGGAGGTTATATCACTGAACACAGGAAGATTTTATCACTGAACACAGGGAGGTTATATCACTGAACACAGGAAGATTTTATCACTGAACACAGGGAGACTATATCACTGAACACAGGGAGATTATATCACTGAACACAGGGAGACTATATCACTGAACACAGGGAGACTATATCACTGAACACAGGGAGACTATATCACTGAACACAGGGAGACTATATCACTGAACACAGGGAGGTTATATCACTGAACACAGGAAGACTTTATCACTGAACACAGGGAGACTGTCGCTGAACACAGGCAGCTTATATCACTCTCTGAACACAGGGAGGTTATATCTCAGAACACAGGGAGGCTATGTCACAGAATACAGGGAGACTATATCACAGACCACAGGGAGACAAATACAGCGTAGTCCAGAATAACGAGAAAATGGTTTACGAGAACTTTCACAACAAGAGAAGTGACACCAGTCATGTTGTTTTCATGTCACTTGTGTTCTCAGGGTTGAATGTTGTTGTGTGCTCACAGGATCTTTCAAGAAGACAGGAGCAGTAGCACAACTCCAGCATATTGAGAGGCTGCACTCTGCCAACATAGAACCAATAAAACATCTAAACTACCGAGAACACTTCTGAACTAATGAGAACATTTCAGAACTATTGGGAGCTGCATAGAGGCTCTGTAGTGGGTTTATTGATGTATAACCCCAGTGGGTTTATTGATGTATAACCCCAGTGGGTTTATTGATGTATAACCCCAGTGAGTTTATTGATGTATAACCCCAGTGAGTTTATTGATGTATAACCCCAGTGAGTTTATTGATGTATAACCCCAGTGGGTTTATTGATGTATAATTCCAGTGGGTTTATTGATGTATAACCCCAGTGTGTTTATTGATGTATAACACCAGTGGGTTTATTGATGTATAACCCCAGTGTGTTTATTGATGCATAACCCCAGTGTGTTTATTGATGTATAACCCCAGTGAGTTTATTGATGTATAACCCCAATGGGTTTATTGATGTATAACCCTAGTGGGTTTATTGATGTATAACCCCAGTGGGTTTATTGATGTATAACCCCAGTGGGTTTATTGATGTATAACCCCAGTGTGTTTATTGATGTATAACCCCAGTGGGTTTATTGATGTATAACCCCAGTGAGTTTATTGATGTATAACCCCAATGGGTTTATTGATGTATAACCCTAGTGGGTTTATTGATGTATAACCCCAGTGGGTTTATTGATGTATAACCCCAGTGAGTTTATTGATGTATAACCCCAGTGGGTTTATTGATGTATAACCCCAGTGGGTTTATTGATGTATAACCCCAGTGGGTTTATTGATGTATAACCCAAGTGGGTTTATTGATGTATAACCCCAGTGGGTTTATTGATGTATAACCCCAGTGGGTTTATTGATGTATAACCCCAGTGAGTTTATTGATGTATAACCCCAGTGGGTTTATTGATGTATAACCCCAGTGGGTTTATTGATGTATAACCCCAGTGGGTTTATTGATGTATAACCCCAGTGGGTTTATTGATGTATAACTCCAGTGGGATTATTGATGTATAACCCCAGTGGGATTATTGATGTATAACCCCAGTGTGTTTATTGACGGTTTGTGGATGATAACATTTAGACATGTGGCAACACAGACAGGTAGTAACACATAGACAGGTGACAACACATGGATGGTAACACAGGTGACAACACATGGATGGTAACACAGGTGACAACACATGGATGGTAACACAGGTGACAACACATGGATGGTAACACAGGTGACAACACATGGATGGTAACACAGGTGACAACACATGGATGGTAACACAGGTGACAACACATGGATGGTAACACAGGTGGCAACACATGGATGGTAACACACAGACAGGTGGCAACACATGGATGGTAACACATAGACAGGTGGCAACACATGGATGGTAACACATAGACAGGTGGCAACACATGGATGGTAACACAGACAGGTGACAACACATGGATGGTAACACATAGACAGGTGGCAACACATGGATGGTAACACATAGACAGGTGACAACACATAGATGGTAACACATAGGTGACAACACATGGATGGTAACACATAGACAGGTGGCAACACATGGATGGTAACACATAGACAGGTGGCAACACATGGATGGTAACACATAGACAGGTGACAACACATGGATGGTAACACATAGACAGGTGGCAACACATGGATGGTAACACATAGACAGGTGACAACACATAGATGGTAACACATAGGTGACAACACATGGATGGTAACACAGGTGGCAACACAATATATAGTAATACATGACACACCAGCACTGGAGAGACTGGTAATATGTACACAGAGGACCATATAACAGGATGACACAACAGAGGTATTAACAAAACATATACAAAGCCTAAACCTGGCAAATGGTAAATCCCTCTTCATTGTTTGTTAACATTCAGGGATGAAAATCAAATAGAAATAGCCAAGTTCACTATATAAGTGGCCTCCTCACAGAGGCATATGCAATCTTTGGGGAGTTTACAGAAACCCACACAAGGGATGTTTTGGACGGGCAGATATAGGTGAATAAATTAGTCATGGATATAACAAAGTGAGAGAGAGGAGGAGGTCTCTGTGAATGTTGTTTTATGTTGCATAGAACTGTTGAAATCAACAAATGACACAGTAGAAGAACTGTGTAGTACAGTAGAGAACAAGAATCTAGTGACTATCCTTGTATATAAACCGTCATCAGCAACACCTGAGAAGTTCATGGAACAAATAAGGAAAATATATAGATGCCTTGGAAACCTTGAGAATCCCATACCAATTATTATCCTCCTCGGAGATTTCAGTCTCTCAGATTTGAAATGGAAGATAGTAAATGACAGCAGTGTACTATAAATAATCTCGGGAATCTCGACAGATATATGCCAGAGAGTTAATGGGGCTTTGTGAAAAACTTGCACTGGGCAAACAAATTACAGAACCACTAGGAATGAAAAAAAAACTAGATTTAGTCTTCACGAACAATGAGGATGTTTAGTAAACTTAACCTCAACAGCTAAACAATTGAGAAACAGTCATGATCGGACACTAAACCCTCACCGGTGCTTGCAACACCTGAAGCTTACAAGGTCTGCAGTAAATATATTCTGTTGAGAAGGCCTGAAATGTCAGATATAGAAAGAGAACGTACAGGAATGTACAGACTCAGATATAGGGTTTTAAAATTGTTTATAATTGTTAATATGTCTCAACGAAAGGAAGATAAAGTTCACTGGGAGATTATCAAGTTAGAATAAAAAACTTAAGCTGTTGTATCAGACGGAAGAAGCAGGAAGGGAAACAAGAAGCTGTTGAAGATACAATAAACGTGCAAGAATCTCCGTAAAGAGTACAGACTTAACTCCTCTCAATAAAGCAGTACAGCAGTACAGCAGGCAGTACAGCAGGCAGTACAGCAGTACAGCAGGCAGTACAGCAGTACAGCAGTACAGCAGCAGTACAGCAGGCAGTACAGCAGGCAGTACAGCAGTACAGCAGGCAGTACAGCAGTACAGCAGGCAGTACAGCAGTACAGCAGGCAGTACAAGCAGTCAGGCAGACAGACAGAGGCAGTACAGACAGTACAGCAGTACAGCAGCTACAGCAGAAGCAGTACCAGCAAGTACAGCAGGCAGTACAGCAGAGCAGGCAGCACAGCAGTACAGCAGGCAGTACAGCAGTACAGCAGTACAGCAGGCAGTACAGCAGTACAGCAGTACAGCAGGCAGTACAGCAGTACAGCAGCAGTACAGCAGTAGCAGCAGGCAGTACAGCAGTACAGCAGGCAGTACAGCAGTACAGCAGTGCAGTACAGCAGTACAGCAGCAGAGGCGACAGCAGAAGCAGGCAGTACAGCAGTACAGCAGGCAGTACAGCAGTACAGCAGCAGTACAGCAGTACAGCAGTACAGCAGGCAGTACAGCAGTACAGCAGGCAGTACAGCAGTACAGCAGGCAGTACAGCAGTACAGCAGGCAGTACAGCACTTGGCAAAAATTACGGATCAGTAGACCTAACTTCCCACATCGTAAATGACTTTGAAAGAATAATGAGACATTATTGAACATCATACCAAACACAACCTAAACCAACATGGATTTAGAACAAAAAGTTAATGTTTGTAACAGCTACTAAACCACCATGAAAGAATTACGGACGCATTGAAAGAAAACCAAAATGCAGATGTGGATTTTGCAAAGGCTTTTGGCAAATGAAATGAAGGTCATAGGTATAACGGGGAAAGTAAGCAAATGGATTTTCAGTTTTCTGACAAATACACACAGAGAGTAGTTAACAGAGCAAAATCCAGCATTGTAAAAGTAAAAAGCTTGGCACACCAGGGCACTGTCCTGGCACCTCTACTGTTTCTTATCATAGCTGACATAGATAAAAGCACTCAATACTTTTGTATCATCATTTACCGATGATACGAAAATAAACATGAAAATCACCTCAGGAAAGGACATGAAAAATATGGAAGAAAATCTAAACAAAGTGTTGCAGGGGACAGTGAGAATAATATGTAAAATTTAGGAGACACTGTATACAAAATGAAAGATCACCAAATAGATCGAATATGTGGAAGATCTGGAAGTAATAATTGCAGCTGATCTTGCTTTCAAAGAAGACAGTAAGGCAAATATCACAAAAGTCTGGAAAATGATGGGGTGGTTAATGAGAGCTTTCAAAACAAAATAAATAATACCATTAATGACGCTTTTCGAATGACATGTGCTCTCTCGCTATGAGTATTGTTCAGTGTTGACAACTCCTCTCGGGGAAGGAGAGATATAGAGCTGGAACACATGCAGAAATATGGCCCACATAGAGCCAATAAAACATTTAAATCACTAAGAACACCTCAAAGTCCTTAACATGTACTTAAGAGCCTGGCCCATGGCCGGCTCCGATAGTAGTAAAACTCTGGAAACTCATCAAAGGAATATCAGTGAAGCGGAGGAGAGGTGCATGATAAAGAATACAAGGATGGTACTTAAGTACCATTCTTGTCCCAAATCTGTACACTGTCATAACAACATACTGGAGTGAGAGATATGGGAAATACTCCCATTGAAAAATAAACAAGGCCGCCTTGGGCATGATAAGAGAACATTGTATCAACATCTACTATAAGGTATCAGAAACACTGCTGGAACAAGTGTAGAAGTTTTCAAGAGGAAACTGAACATGTACCTATGCCAAGTGCCGGATCATTCAGGCTGTGATGGATATGTGAGCCGGCGGGCAACCGGCAGTAATAGCCTGGTTGATCAGACAAACACCTGAGCTGAGAGACTTCAGTAATATCTCAGCTGTGAGATCAGTAGTGTCATTCTGAGTTGGGAGACTTCAGCAGTATCAGTCTCAGCTGGAGACTTCAGCAGTATCAGTCTAAGCTGGAGACTTCAGTAGTATCAGTCTCATCTGGAGACTTCAGCAGCATCAGTTTCATCTGGAGACTTCAGCAGTATCAGTCTCATCTGGAGACTTAAGCAGCATCAGTCTCATCTGGAAACTTCAGTAGTATCAGTCTCATCTGGAGACTTCAGCAGCATCAGTTTCATCTGGAGACTTCAGCAGTATCAGTATCAGCTGGAGACTTCAGCAGTATCAGTCTCAGCTGGAGACTTCAGCAGTACAATAAGGATATGGTCAAGTATTCCAGTAAAGGTTCATCAGCCAGGACAGCATCAAATGTTTGCTTCCAGCACAATGGTTGTGGATGCGTGGTGGTAAACCAGGGTGCTGAGGTAAACCAGGGTGCCAGAAGTAAACAGGGTGCCAGAGATAAACCAGGGTGCCAGAGGTACGGCCGTCCGTCATAGTAGGAGCTGCCAGAAGCACCAATTTTTTTCCCCAACACGCAAGTTATACTTTTTGTATCAAACTGATCATTATTACTCTGTTTAATCATCTTCCAGTGGCCTGTCTCGCGTAACCCAAATAATCCCTACAGGATTCATTAAAATAAGTGATACTGGATGTCGTCAGATCCAAGAAATAAGGGAACCAACGACCGGATTCAAAACTGGTATCCTCGACCAGATTCAATAAGTGGACAGGGTTTTAGGTGGCCTTATCAAACACCCAAACAATAACTTAAAGCGGTATGATTGTCCCAAACACTTACACATGCAAATAAAATAGATAAGATACAAATAGACGGATCACCACTTCAGGGAAGTTATTAGTAAAATATACAGTAAAACAACCAACAAAATCAACCATGAAAACCTGTGTAGTATGCAACCAAACAAACAAACGTTCCACTGGATGGATTACATGCTATTTCTGTGGTAACTGGAGCCACGATCCTTGTGCAAGCATTCAGGAATCAACTACACGAGATATTAAACCAGGGAAGTGTTTTTGGCTATGCCCAAATGAAACCGAACTGTGGAATAAAATCTCATTGATATTAAAAGATGACAACATCAAATCAGCCTTCATAAAAAACATGACAGCATTCTATAACAGTTGGGAAAGTAAAAAATCTGGGCCAGATGGTGATATCGCCCCCTGGTACAGATGTTGCCCTGGTAGACAATAACTGTAAGAATGGAAAAATAAATGATGGTGACCTGAAGGGGGACAGGAGCTCTAGTGGGGAAACAGGTGTAGACAAGGACACACAAACACCAATGTTACAAACTAGCAATACCAAGGTAGATAGTAAACAGGGGGATGCCCTGGCAAATACTGAAGATAAATTACCAGAAACAACTGATGAAGGCTCCATTGTTAGCACTAGTGCCGAAGATAGAAACGAGACAGGAATACACCCACCAATAGGGAATACAATGGGGAACACAGTCACAAAAAAACAGGGCAAACAGAAACCAGGCCTATGTAAATATTATGCACTTGGCATCTGCAGGCATGGAATATCTGGGAAAACAGATGGGACATGCAATTATGACCACCCCAGAAAATGCCATGCCCATATAACAACAGGAAAATGCAACCTCCCTTCCTGTAAGCTTTTCCACCCTGAAATGTGCCACTCATCAGTTCAGGAAAGACAGTGCTATAACTTAAATTACCAGGCACACCACCTAAAGGGTACAAGACTACACAGAACATCCAGACCATGGGAAAGCCTGGGTAGCCACAGGCACTCCAGAGAGAAAAGTTTTTTAGTGCCAGGAAGGAAAAAAAACTGGCAGGAAATGACAGAAATCGTGAACAACAGATATTAGTGCCAGGAAAAAAAGACCCCCCACCCATACCACCAATCCAACGACATTCATCTTTGCAAATATACAGGGTCTAAAGCCAGCGACAAACAACAAGATACTTTACATTCGTGGACTGCTTACAGAGTCAAATGCTATGTTTGCAGCTTTCACAGAGATCCACATAAGGGATCACTTGGACAATGAAATATGGATCCCGGGCTACAACCTATACAGATGTGACAGAGTGAACAGGCAAAAGGGGGAGGGGGGGTTGGCGTGTATATCACAGTCACTTATATGCTCAGGACTACTAAATGCCTCAAATGTTGTAGTTGAAGTATTAGCAGTAAAGATAGAGAATCCAAACCTGGTCATCGTGGTTGTATACAAGCCTCCGGATGCAACGTCCCAACAATTCCAGGAACAGCTTATGAAAATTCACCACTGTCTGGAAAACCTAGCTCCTGCCCCCAACATCTTGCTCCTGGGGGACTTCAACCTAAGGCACCTAAAATGGAGGAATATTGCAAATAATGTGGTAGAAGAGATAACACCAGGAGGCAGCTCAGATGAAAACTCGCACACACAAGAACTTTTAAAATCTTTGCACCAACGTCACCTTAAACCAGCAAATAATAGAGCCTACAAGATTAGAGAATACGCTGGACCTATCTTCACCAACAATGATGATCTGATACGAAATGTCATCATATAAAAAACAATATACTCAGATCAGACATGTATGCGGGGAGCCCCAGATCGACAAAATGTAATCAGTCGCTAGGGAGCCTTTTCCAAATTCAACTTCAGTAATAAGGTGGGACCAAGTAAACCAAGTCCTAAATGATATAAACTGGGAAGATAGCCTAAGCATCACGGATCCTAACCTGTGTCTAGAACAAATTAACTCTGTGGCACTTGAGGTTTGCTCAAGGCATATTCCCTTAAGGGAAAGGAGGAGAAGATGTAAACTAGAAAGAGAGAGGCGCTCCCTATACAGGCAAAGGCAAAGAATAACGGAGCGGCTACAAGAGGCCAATATATCTGAAATACGTAGGGAGACACTGTTCAGAGAAATAGCAAACATCGAATTAAAACTAAAGAAATCTTACAGACTAAAAGCCATAAATGAAATTAAAAGAAACCCAAAGTATTTCTTTTCTTATGCCAAATCAAAGTCGAAAACAACATCCAGTATTGGGCCCCTACTTAAACGGGATGGATCCTATACAGATGACAGCAAGGAAATGAGTGAGCTACTAAAGTCCCAGTATGACTCAGTTTTTAGCGAGCCGCTAACCAGACTGAAAGTCGAAGACCTAAATGAATTTTTTGAGAGATTGCCACAGAACTTGGTAGACATTATCTGACATTACCTTGATGCCAAATGACTTTGAAAAGGCAATAAATGACATGCCCATGCACTCCGTTCCAGGCCCAGACTCATGGAACTCCGTGCTCATCAAGAACTGCAAGAAGCCCCTATTTTAACATCCTATGGAGAGGGAACATGGACACTGGGGTCGTCCTGCAGTTACTAAAAACAACAGACATAGCCCCACTAAACAAAGGGGGCAGTAAAGCAATAGCAAAGACATATAGACTAATAGCGCTAACGTCCCATATCATAAAAATCTTTGAAAGGGTTCTAAGAAGCAAGATTGCCACTCATCTAGATACCCATCAATTACACAACCCAGGGCAGCATGGGTTTAGAACAGATCGCTCCTGTCTGTCCCAACTACTGGACCACTACGACAATGTCCTGGATGCTCTAGAAGACAAACAGAATGCAGATGTCAGGGAACTTCAGGAGGATTTAGACAAACTCAATTCCTGGTCAGAAAAGTGGCAGATGCAGTTCAATGTAGATAAATGCAAGGTTCTGAAGCTCGGGAGTGTCCATAACCCAAGCACTTATAATTAAATAACTTAGAACTTAACCATACAGATTGCAAAAAGGACTTGGGGGTTATGGTAAGCAGCAACCTTAAACCAAGACAGCAATGCCTAAGCGTACGTAATAAGGCAAACAGATTACTGGGATTTATATCAAGAAGTGTAAGCAACAGAAGTCCAGAGGTTATATTACAGCTTTATACATCGTTAGTAAGGCCTCACCTAGATTACGCTGCTCAGTTCTGGTCTCCATATTATAGAATGGATATTAATTCGTTAGAAAACATTCAGCGTAGAATGACTAAATTAATACATAGCATTAGAAATCTTCCGTATGAAGAAAGATTGAAGACCCTAAAATTACATTCACTTGTAAGACGAAGAATGAGGGGAGACATGGGTATTAACAAAGGGGATATAAATAAGGTCTTGAGGATATCTCTCCAAGAGAGAACCTGCAATAAAGGATTCAAATTAGATAAGTTTAGATTTAGAAAAGATATAGGAAAGTATTGGTTTGGAAATAGGGTAGTCTTCCTTTGCAAATGACACCCGAATCTGCATGACAGTGTCCACCGTTGAAGACACTGCAAGACTCCAAGCAGACATCAACCAAATCTTTAAATAAGAACATAAGAAAGGAGGAACACTGCAGCAGGCCTGTTGGCCCATACTAGGCACGTCCTTCACAATCCATCCCACACAACAGGATATTTGCCCAACCCAATTTACAATGCTACCCAAGCAATAAGCTCTGAAAATTCAATTTACCCATGTGCAAGACTCACTCAAATCCAACCCCTCTCATTCATGTATTTGTCCAACCTAAATTTGAAACTACTCAAGGTTTTAGCCTCAATAACCCTATTAGGCAGACTTCCAGTCATCAACGACCCTATTTCCAAACTTCTTGACAGGGAATTTAGAATCTAACGACTTTTTAGAAGTAGTTCAGGATTGTTTCTTGAAGCAGTTTGTGACAGAACCTACAAGGGGAAATAACCTACTTGACTTGGTTCTTGCAAACAAGGAAACCCTTGTTATTAATTTAGAAATTACAGAGGAACTCGGCACAAGCGACCACAAATCAATTACCTTTAACATTGAATGGATGTATGACAGTAGGGATAATTCAGTAATGGTCCCTGACTTTCGCTTAGCAGATTACAATGGGCTTAGAGAACACTTATCATCTGTGGACTGGGGTAACGAAGAGAGCTATCAATATGACAGTTTTCTGAACACTATACAGGCTGCCCAAAGAACATTTATCCCATATAAAGAAATTAGATCAAGTAGAAATGACCCAAAATGGATGAATAATAGGCTCAAATATTTATAACGTATAAGTGCTAGGGTTATTGACACTCCCGAGCTTCAGAACCTTGCATTTATCTACATTGAACTGCATCTGCCACTTTTCTGACCACGAATTAAGTTTGTCTAAATCCTCCTGAAGTTCCATGACATCTACGTTTGAATCAATTATCCTACCTATCTTCGTGTCAGCGGTGAATTTGCTTATATCACTAGTAATTCCCTCATCAAGGTCATTGATATATATTATATACAACAACGGGCCTAAGACTGATCCCTGTGGAACACCACTTGTTACAGATCCCCATTCGGATTTAACCCCATTTATGCACACACTATGCTTCCTATTGGTGAGCCATGACTCGATCCATGACAACACTTTTCCCCCAATGCCATGAGCTGCCACTTTCTTTAACAGTCTCTAGTGTGGTACTCTATCAAAAGCATTACTAGAATCTAAATAAACAATATTGAATTCTTTATCGTGATCAACAGCCTCGAAAGCTTTACTGAAAAAGTTAATAAGTTAGTTAGACAGGAACGGTCCCTCGTGAATCCATGTTGAGTATTATTAATCAAATTATGCTTATCAAGTTGACTTCTTATGATATCAGCAATAATTGACTCTATTAATTTACCAACAATTGAGGTTAGGCTTATTGGGCGGTAATTTGACGGTAGTGACTTGTCCCCTGCTTTAAAAATAGGAATTACATTAGCCATCTTTCACATATCAGACACTACACCTGTTTGAAGAGATAGATTAAAATGGGCTGCAGAAAGCAATATGAAGTTCAATGATGAGAAATTTCAATTACTCAGATATGGAAAACGTGAGGAAATTAAAATCTCATCGAAGTACAAAACAAATTCCAACCACACAATAGAGCGAAAAACTAATGTCAAAGACCTGGGAGTGATCATGTTAGAGGATCTCACCTTCAAGGACCATAACACCGTAGCAATCGCATCTGTTAGAAAAATGACAGGATGGATAATGAGAACCTTCAAAACCAGGGATTGCTGCACACTAACTGCACCTTTTAAGGCAGGTGAAATTGCTGACCTAGAAAATGTGCAGAGAACCTTCACGGCACGCATAACTGCGATAAACCACCTCATTTACTGGGAAACCACCTCATTTACTGGGAACGCTTGAGTTCCTAAACCTGTACTCCCTAGAACGCAGGCGGGAGAGATACGTTATTATATACACTTGGAAAATTCTCTAGGGATTAGTACCAAACTTGCACACGAGAGTCACTCCCTACGAAAGCAGGGGTGCCACTAGCACGTTGAGAGACAACACAATAAGTGTCAGAGGCCCAAGACTGTTCAACTGCCTCCCAGCATACATCAGGAGGATTACCAACAAACCCCTGGCTGTCTTCAAGCAGGCACTGGACAGGCACCTAAAGTCGGTACCTGACCAGCCAGGCTGTGGTTCGTACGTTGGACTGCGTTCGGACAGTAGTAACAGCCTGGTTGATCAGGCTCTGATCCAACATGAGGCCTGGTCACAGACCGGGCCGCAGGGGCGTTGACCCCTGGAACTCTCTCCAGGTATACTCCAGGTAGGGTGATCAAGGCAGGACCTTGGGTAACTTTAGAAAGAAATTGGACAAATATATGAGTGGGAGGGGCTGGGTTTGATTGGTCTCGTGGGTGCGGGAGTAAATTCTTGGGTAGCTTGGGATAGTGATGGTTTTGATAAGGACCTGTCTTGTATGGGCCAGTAGGCCTTCTGCAGTGTTCCTGCATTCTTATGTTCTTATCACTCAGCAATTACCATCTCTCAGCACAACTGTAGTTACTATCACTCAGCAATTACCATCTCTCAGCACAACTGTAGTTACTATCACTCAGCAATTACCATCTCTCAGCACAACTGTAGTTACTATCACTCAGCAATTACCATCTCTCAGCACAACTGTAGTTACTATCACTCAGCAATTACCATCTCTCAGCACAACTGTAGTTTCTATCACTCAGCAATTACCATCTCTCAGCACAACTGTAGTTACTATCACCCAGCAATTACCATCTCTCAGCTCAACTGTAGTTACTATCACTCAGCAATTACCATCTCTCAGCTCAACTATCACGTACGCATCAAAAATAGTCAAACCTGCTTTCATAAGCAAGGGAAAATAATCTCTATGGCATTTTACCACCCTGTTTCACGTACTGTGGCACGGACCCAGTGACTATCTCCCTTTATCAAACATGGGGGTTTACGCGGCTAGGGTGAGGGGTTTACGCGGCTAGGGTGAGGGGTTTACGCGGCTAGGGTGAGGGGTTTACGCGGCTAGGGTGAGGGGTTTACGCGGCTAGGGTGAGGGGTTTACGCGGCTAGGGTGAGGGGTTTACGCGGCTAGGGTGAGGGGTTTACGTGGCTAGGGTGAGGGGTTTACGTGGCTAGGGTGAGGGGTTTACGCGGCTAGGGTGAGGTGTTTACGTGGCTAGGGTGAGGGGTTTACGTGGCTAGGGTGGTGATGAGGAGTGCCGGTATGGGTTGTGGCAAGGTGGGGGGAGATATCCCCAATCTTACCACCCTTCCCTCTTCCTCCTCCTCTATTCTTCCCCTTTACCCCCTCCCCATCACCTCTCCCCCCCTCCCCGTCCATCCTCCCTCTCCACACGCGTCAAGTATTAACTTTTGTTCCTAACTGAATAATGTTCTTAAGATAGAATTACTTCTCTCACTACCTTCCTTTCAACTTCCTTCACTATACTCCACTTCCATCCCTCAGTACTTCCTTCACTATACTCCACTTCCCTCCTTCAGTACTTCCCTATACTCCACTTCCCTCCTTCAGTACTTCCCTATACTCCACTTCCCTCCTTCAGTACTTCATTCATTATACTCCACTTCCCTCCTTCAGTACTTCCTTCCATATACTCCACTTCCCTCCTTCAGTACTTCCCTATACTCCACTTCCCTCCTTCAGTACTTCCTTCCCTATACTCCACTTCCCTCCTTCAGTACTTCCTTCACTATACTCCACTTCCCTCCCTCAGTACTTCCTTCACTATACTCTACTTCCCTCCTTCAGTACTTCCTTCACTATACTCCACCTTCCTCCTTCAGTACTTCCTTCACCATACTCCACCTCCCTCCTTCAGTACTTTCTTCACTATACTCAACCCCCCTCCAATGCTTCCTTCACTATACTCCACTTCCCTCCTTCAGTACTCCCTTCACAATACTCCACTTCCCTTCTTCAGTACTTCCTTCACTATACTCGACTTCCCTCCTTCAGTACTTCCTTCACTATACTCCACTTCCTTCAGTACTTCCGTCACTATACTCCACTTTTTTCAGTACTTCCTTCACTATACTCCACTTCCCTCCTTCAGTACTTCCTTCACTATACTCCACTTCCCTCCTTCAGTACTTCATTCACTTTACTCCACTTTCCTTCTTCAGTACTTCCTTCACTATACTCCACCTTCCTCCTTCAGTACTTCCTTCACTATATTCCACTTCCTTCAGTACTTCCTTCACTGTTCTCCACTTCCCTCCTTCAGTACTTCCTTCACTATACTCCACCTTCCTCCTTCAGTACTTCCTTCACTATACTCGACTTCCCTCCTTCAGTACTTCCTTCACTATACTCGACTTCCCTCCTTCAGTACTTCCTTCACTATACTCCACTTCCCTCTTTCAGTACTTCCTTCGCTATACTCCACTTCCCTCCTTCAGTACTTCCTTCACTATTCTCCACTTCCCTCCTTCAGTACTTCCTTCACTATTCTCCACTTCCCTCCTTCAGTACTTCCTTCACTATACTCCACCTTCCTCCATCAGTACTTCCTTCACTATACTCCACCTTCCTCCATCAGTACTTCCTTCACTATACTCCACCTTCCTCCATCAGTACTTCCTTCACTATACTCCATCTTCCTCCTTCAGTACTTCACTATACTCCACTTTCCTCCTTTATTACTTCCTTCACTATACTCCACCTTCCTCCTTCAGCAATTCCTTCACTATACTCCACTTCCCTCCTTCAGTACTTCCTTCACTATACTCCACTTCCCTCCTTCAGTCTCACTTCACTATATCCACTTGCCTCCTTAGTACTTCTACTATACCCACTTCCAGCTCCTTTCCATACGTTATTCAATGTTTATTGCTCTTTATGTAGCAATCCAATAGTACCGGGATGCCAGGCAGTGCCAAGGTGGGAGTGTCAGACAGTGCCGAGATGGGAGTGCCAGACAGTGCCAGACAGTGCCATAGGTGGGATTGCCACATATTGCCAAGGTGGGGTATCAGATAGTGCCAATATGAGGGTGCCACATAGTGCCAAGATGAGGGTGCCACATAGTGCCAACTTGTGAGTGAAACTGTGCCAAGGTGGGAAGTGCCTCACAATGCCACGGTGGGAGTCCCAGTGCCAAGGTGGGAGTACCAGACAGTGCCAAATTGGGGGGTGATACACAATGCCAGGGTGGTTGTGCAACATAGTGCCAAGGTGTGGAGTGCCATACAGTGCCAAGGTGAATGTGCCACACAGTGTCAAGTTGGGGATGCCACACAGTGCCAAGGTGGGTATGCCACACAGTGCGAAGGTGGGGATGCCACACAGTGCCAAGGTGGGGATGCCACACAATGCCAAGGTGAGGTGCCACACAGCGCCAAAGTGGGAGTACCACACACTGCCAAGGTGGGGTTACCACAGTGCCAAGGGGGTGCCACACAGTGCCAAAGTTTGGGTGCCACACAGTGCTAATATGGGGTGCCACACAGTGCCAAGGTTTGGGTGTCACACAGTGCTGGGATGGTGTGCCACACAGTGCCAAGATGGGGTGCCACACAGTTCCAAGGTGGGGATGCCACACAATTCAAGGTGAGGTGCCACACAGCGCCAAGGTGGAAGTGCCACACAGTGTTAAGGGGTGCCATACAGTGCCAAGGTTTGGGTGCCACACAGTGCTAAGATGGGGTGCTACACAGTGTCAAGGTGGGAGTGCCACACACTGCCAAGGTGGTGTTACCACAGTGCCAAGGGGATGCCACACAGTGCCAAGGTTTGGGTGCCACACAGTGCTAAGATGGGGTGCCACAAAGTGCCAAGGTGAGGATGCCACACAATGCAAAGTGAGGTGCAACACAGCGCCAAGGTGGGAGTGCCACACAGTGTCAAGGGGGTGCCACTCAGTGCCAAGGTTTGGGTGCCGCACAGTGCTAAGATGGGGTGCCACAGTGTTAAGGGGGGTGCTACACGGTCCTAAGGTGGGGTTACCACAGTGCCAAGAGGGTGCCACACAGTGCCAAGGTTTGGGTGCTACACAGTGCTAGGATGGGGTGTTACACAGTGCCAAGGTGGGGGTGCCACACAGTGCCAAGGTGGGGTACCAGTTAGTGCCAAAGTGGGGATGCTACACAGTGCCAAGGTGGGGGTGCCACACAGTGCCAAGGGGGGTGCTATACTGTGCCAAGGTGGGGGTGCCACACAGTGCCATGGAGCACCAGTTATTGTCAAGGTGGGGATGTCACACAGTGTCAATGTGGGGTTGCTATACAGTGCCAAAGGGGGGGTGCCACACAGTGCCAAGGTGCGATACTAGACAGTGCCAAGGTGGGATCCCACACAATGCCAAGGTGGGGGTGCCACAGTGCTAAGATGGGGTGCCATACAGTGCCAAGTTGGGGTGCCACACAGTGCCAATGTGGGGATGCCACACAGTGCCAAGCACTTCCTTCACATAAAGGTGGCTCCCTGGCTCCTGCGAGGTGGTACTGCGGCGTTCAGTGCCATCATGCTCCCACATTTATGGTACCATAGAAATTTTACGATATCTGTTGTGATTACTTTTGTCCAGTAACATCGCACCGTTCCCTGTTGTGGAACGTGAGTCGTTCCTTGTTGTGGAACGTGAGTCGTTCCTTGGTGTGGAACGTGAGTCGTTCCTTGTAGATCGTTAGTCGTTCCTTGTGGAACGTTAGTCGTTCCTTGTGGAACGTTAGTCGTTCCTTGTTGTGGAACGTGAGTCGTTCCTTGTTGTGGAACGTTAGTCGTTCCTTGTGGAACGTTAGTCGTTCCTTGTTGTGGAACGTGAGTCATTCCTTGTTGTGGAACGTGAGTCGTTCCTTGTTGTGGAACGTTAGTCGTTCCTTGTTGTGGAACGTTAGTCGTTCCTTGTTGTGGATCGTTAGTCGTTCCTTGTTGTGGAACGTTAGTCGTTCCTTGTTGTGGAACGTTAGTCGTTCCTTGTGGAACGTGAGTCGTTCCTTGTTGTGGAACGTTAGTCGTTCCTTGTTGTGGAACGTTAGTCGTTCCTTGTTGTGGAACGTTAGTCGTTCCTTGTTGTGGAACGTTAGTCGTTCCTTGTTGTGGAACGTTAGTCGTTCCTTGTTGTGGAACGTTAGTCGTTCCTTGTTGTGGAACGTTAGTCGTTCCTTGTTGTGGAACGTTAGTCGTTCCTTGTTGTGGAACGTTAGTCGTTCCTTGTTGTGGAACGTTAGTCGTTCCTTGTTGTGGAACGTTAGTCGTTCCTTGTTGTGGAACGTTAGTCGTTCCTTGTTGTGGAACGTTAGTCGTTCCTTGTTGTGGAACGTTAGTCGTTCCTTGTTGTGGAACGTGAGTCGTTCCTTGTGGAACGTGAGTCGTTCCTTGTTGTGGAACGTGAGTCGTTCCTTGTTGTGGAACGTTAGTCGTTCCTTGTGGAACATTAGTCGTTCCTTGTGGAACGTTAGTCGTTCCTTGTTGTGGAACGTGAGTTGTTTATGAAAGATAAAGATGGGAAGGTGGTGAGTCAGGCCACGTCATTGTGGTGAGTCGGACCACCTCACTGTGGTGAGTCAGGCCACCTCACTGTGGATAGTCAGGCCACCTCACGGCCACCTCACTGTGGTGAGTCAGGCCACCTCACTGTGGTGAGTCAGGCCACCTCACTGTGGTGAGTCAGGCCACCTCACTGTGGTGAGTCAGGCCACCTCACTGTGGTGAGTCAGGCCACCTCACTGTGGTGAGTCAGGCCACCTCACTGTGGTGAGTCAGGCCACCTCTGGTGAGTCAGCCACCTCACTGTGGTGAGTCAGGCCACCTCACTGTGGTGAGTCAGGCCACCTCACTGTGGTGAGTCGGGCCACCTCACTGTGGTGAGTCGGGCCACCTCACTGTGGTGAGTCGGGCCACCTCACTGTGGTGAGTCGGACCACCTCACTGTGGTGAGTCGGACCACCTCACTGTGGTGAGTCGGGCCACCTCACTGTGGTGAGTCAGGTTGTGGAACTCCTGGCCTCATAAAGTGCACAATAACCTAACATGAGCACTCAGTGTGCCCTGAAGGAAGAGTCTTGATCTAGGTGAAGCACCAGAGGACTTAAAGAGTGCAGACATATTTTTTATGTACTCAGGAGGCAGTAGAGTGCAGACATAAAAAATCACGGACCAGTAACACAAACACACTAACAACACACAATCACAGACCAGTAACACACAATCACAGACCAGTAACACTAACAAACCACAATCACGGACCAGTAACACTAACAACCCACAATCACTTACCAGTAACACTAACAACCCACAATCACGGACCAGTAACACTTAACACACAATCACCTACCAGTAACACTAACAACACACAATCACAGACCAGTAACACTAACAACCCACAATCACTTACCAGTAACACTAACAACACACAATCACTTACCAGTAACACTAACAACCCACAATCACTTATCAGTAACACTAACAACCCACAATCACTTACCAGTAACACTAACAACCCATAATCACTTACCAGTAACACTAACAACCCACAATCACTTACCAGTAACACTAACACAGTCACAGACCAGTAACACTAACAACACACAATCACAGACCAGAAACACTAACAACACACAATCACAGACCAGTAACACTAACAACACACAATCACAGACCAGTAACACTAACAACACACAATCACAGACCAGTAACACTAACAACACACAATCACAGACCAGTAACACTAACAACACACAATCACAGACCAGTAACACTAACAACACACAATCACATACCAGTAACACTAACAACACCAATCACAGACCAGTAACACTAACAACACACAGTCACAGACCAGTAACACTAACAACACACAATCACAGACCAGTAACACTAACAACACACAATCACAGACCAGTAACACTAACAACACACAATCACAGACCAGTAACACTAACAACACAGTCACAGACCAGTAACACTAACAACACACAATCACAGACCAGTAACACTAACAACACACAATCACAGATCAGTAACACTAACAACACAGTCACAGACCAGTAACACTAACAACACACAATCACAGACCAGTAACACTAACAACACACAATCACAGACCAGTAACACTAACAACACACAATCACAGACCAGTAACACTAACAACACACAATCACAGACCAGTAACACTAACAACACACAATCACAGACCAGTAACACTAACAACACAGTCACAGACCAGTAACACTAACAACACACAGTCACAGACCAGTAACACTAACAACACACAATCACAGACCAGTAACACTAACAACACACAATCACAGACCAGTAACACTAACAACACACAATCACAGACCAGTAACACTAACAACACAATCACAGACCAGTAACACTAACAACACACAATCACAGACCAGTAACACTAACAACACAGTCACAGACCAGTAACACTAACAACACACAATCACAGACCAGTAACACTAACAACACACAATCACAGACCAGTAACACTAACAACACACAATCACAGACCAGTAACACTAACAACACACAATCACAGACCAGTAACACTAACAACACACAATCACAGACCAGTAACACTAACACACACAATCACAGACCAGTAACACTAACAACACAGTCACAGACCAGTAACACTAACAACACACAATCACAGACCAGTAACACTAACAACACACATCACAGACCAGTAACACTAACAACACAATCACAGACCAGTAACACTAACAACACACAATCACAGACCAGTAACACTAACAACACACAATCACAGACCAGTAACACTAACAACACAGTCACAGACCAGTAACACTAACAACACACAATCACAGACCAGTAACACTAACAACACACAATCACAGACCAGTAACACTAACAACACACAATCACAGACCAGTAACACTAACAACACAGTCACAGACCAGTAACACTAACAAACACAATCACACACCAGTAACACTAACAACACACAATCACAGACCAGTAACACTAACAACACACAATCACAGACCATAACACTAACAACACACAATCACAGACCAGTAACACTAACAAACACAATCACAGACCAAGTTACACTAACAACACACAATCACAGACCAGTAAACTAACAACAGTCACAGACCAGTAACACTAACAACACACAATCACAGACCAGTAACACTAAACACAAATCAAGACCAGTAAACTCAACACACAATCACAGACCAGTAACACTAACAACACACAATCACAGACCAGTAACACTAACAACACAGTCACAGACCAGTAACACTAACAACACACAATCACAGACCAGTAACACTAACAACACAGTCACAGACCAGTAACACTAACAACACAGTCACACACCAGTAACACTAACAACACACAATCACAGACCAGTAACACTAACAACACACAATCACAGACCAGTAACACTAACAACACACAATCACAGACCAGTAACACTAACAACACAGTCACAGACCAGTAACACTAACAACACAGTCACACACCAGTAACACTAACAACACACAATCAGACCAGTAACACTAACAACACACAATCACAGACCAGTAACACTAACAACACACAATCACAGACCAGTAACACTAACAACACACAATCACAGACCAGTAACACTAACAACACAGTCACAGACCAGTAACACTAACAAACACAGTCACGACCAGTAACACTAACACACACAATCACAGACCAGTAACACTAACAACACACAATCACAGACCAGTAACACTAACAAACACATCACAGACCATAACACTAACAACACACAATCACAGACCAGTAACACTAACAACACAGTCACAGACCAGTAACACTAACAACACATCACAGACCAGTAACACTAAACAACACAAGTCAAACAGTAACACTAACACACACAATCCCGACCAGTAACACTAACAAACCAGTCACAGACCAGTAACACTAACAAACACAATCACAGACCAGTAACACTAACAACCAGTCACAGACCAGTAACACTAACAACACACAATCACAGACCAGTAACACTAACAACACGTCACACAGTAACACTAACAACACAGTCACCACCAGTAACACTAACAACACACAATCACAGACCAGTAACACTAACAAGCAGTCACAGACCAGTAACACTAACAACACAAATCAAGATCAGTAACACTAACAACACACAATCACAGACCAGTAACACTAACAACACACAATCACAGACCAGTAACACTAACAACGCAGTCACAGACCAGTAACACTAACAACACACAATCACAGACCAGTAACACTAACAACACACAATCACAGACCAGTAACACTAACAACACAATCACAGACCAGTAACACTAACAACACACAGTCACAGACCAGTAACACTAACAACACACAATCAAAGACCAGTAACACTAACAACGCAGTCACAGACCAGTAACACTAACAACACACAGTCACAGACCAGTAACACTAACAACACACAATCACAGACCAGTAACACTAACAACACACAATCACAGACCAGTAACACTAACAACGCAGTCACAGACCAGTAACACTAACAACACACAATCACAGACCAGTAACACTAACAACGCAGTCACAGACCAGTAACACTAACAACACACAATCACAGACCAGTAACACTAACAACGCAGTCACAGACCAGTAACACTAACAACACAGTCACAGACCAGTAACACTAACAACACACAATCACAGACCAGTAACACTAACAACGCAGTCACAGACCTCAGCACACATGATAAAAGTCTGAATGAGAGATGAGACCCCAAATTACAAACTTGACCGACCAGCACAAGCTACACTAGTCATCACACAGGAAGATGATGCTTGTCACAACTGCTCTACACTAATAGCCTCTTTTAATTAAGGCAGACGAAATTGCAGATCCAGATCATGAAAAAAAGACTTTCATTGCACGTAAGTTTTATCAACACCTTAATTACTGAGAATGTTTGAAGTCCCTTGACCTGTATTCCTCGTAATCCAGGCGAGAAAGGCACATCATAATTTACACCTGGAAAATCCTAGAAGGACTGGTCCCAAATATGCACACAAAAATTACTTCCAATGAAAGCAAAAGGTTCAGCAGACGGTGCAACATACCCTCAGGGGAGAGAGAGGGTTGCCGTGAGTACACTGAAAGACCATACTATAAGTGTAAGAGGTCCAAGTCTATTCAACAACGTCACATTATATATAAGAGGGGATTACCAATAGACCTCTGGCTGTCTTCAAGAAGGAACTGAATAAGTTCCTAAAGTTCGTATCTGACCAGCCGTGCTGGGGTTCGCACTAACAGCCAGGTTGATGAGGCACTGATCCACCGGGAGGCTTGAACATGAACCAGGCCGCGAGGGCATGGACACCCGGAATACCCTCCAGGTAGACTCCATGTAGGCAGACTGCTGCAGTTACTGTAGAGCCCTGATGGCTGTGGGGGTCAGAGCGATGCAGTCTTTCCTAGTGTGCAAACTACCCAGTGTTTATAGTAAACAAAACTCTGAGTATTATTGTTTGGCGCTGGCAGACAGACACCATCAGACAGACATAGATATACGCAGACAGACACCATCAGACAGACATAGATATACGCAGACAGACACCATCAGGCAGACAGACATAGATATACGCAGACAGACACCATCAGACAGACAGACATAGATATACGCAGACAGACACCATCAGACAGACAGACATAGATATACGCAGACAAACAAACATAGACACTGACAGAAGACAGACAAACATAGACACAGACAGACAAACATAGAGACAGACAGCAATATAAGTAGTAAGCTGACAGCCGAGCAACAGGAGGGGAGGGGAGGGGAGGGGGAAGGTGCTTAGACTTTATGTCAATAGACGCGACTTTTAAATCGTAAAACTAACGCAGTTGAAAATACGACTGGTGAACTGGAAAATGGAATGGTAAACCTGGACGTTATGGTGCCATGATGGTGTACACTGGACGTTATGGTGCCATGAGGTGTTCACTGGACGTTATGATGCCATGATAGTGTACACTAGACGTTATGGTGCCATGGTGTACACTGGACGTTATGGTGCCATGAGGTGTACACTGGACGTTATGATGCCATGATACTGTACAATAGACGTTATGGTGCCATGGTGTACACTGGACGTTATGGTGCCATGGTGTACACTGGACATTTTGGTGCCATGAGGTGTACACTAGACGTTATGCCATGATAGTGTACACTAGACGTTATGGTGCCATGATGTACACTGGACGTTATGGTGCCATGATGTGTACACTGGACGTTATGATGCCATGATAGTGTACACTAGACGTTATGGTGCCATGTTGTACACTGGACGTTATGGTGCCATGAGGTGCACACTGGACGTTATGGTGCCATGAGGTGTACACTGGACGTTATGGTGCCATGTTGTACACTGGACGTTATGATGCCATGGTGTACACTGGACGTTATGATGCCATGGTGTACACTGGACGTTATGGTGCCATGAGGTGTACACTAGACGTTATGCCATGATAGTGTACACTAGACGTTATGGTGCCATGGTGTACACTGGACGTTATGGTGCCATGGTGTACACTGGACGTTATGGTCCCATGGTGTACACTGGGCGTTATGGTGCCATGTTGGTGTAAGTTGGACCTGGTACCATGGTCTACCTACCTGACATAAAGTGGATTCTAGGTATGGTGCCATACCTAGAATCCACTTGAAGAGTATTCAGGGCCCCGCGGATCGGTGCCAAACAAGGCCTGCTGGTGGATCAAGGCTTGATCAACTAGGCTGTTACTGTTATCCGCATGCAGTCCAGCGTACTAACCCCAGCCGGGCTAGTCAGACACTGATTTGAGGAACTTGTCCAGTTCCTGACACACACAACACAAAAAGTAGTAGTGAACAGGGCAAGATCCAGCATCAGCGAGGTCAAAAGCTCAGTGCCCCAAGGCACTGTCCTGGCACCTCTGCTGTTTCTCATTCTCATAGCAGACATATATAAAAACACCCGGCACACTTTTGTATCATCATTTGCAGATGACACTAAAATAAGCATGAAAGTCACTACGGTAGAGGACACTGAAAAATTACATAAGCAGGGTCTTCCAGTGGGCAGTGGAGAACAACATGACGTTCAATGGTGATAAGTTTCAGCTGCTTAGGTATGGAAAAAATGAAGAACTCAAAAGGAACACTATATGCAAAACGCAAGAGGGGCACCACATAGAACGAAAAGAACACGTAAAGGACTTGGGAATAATTATGTCTGCTGATCTGTCTTTTAAAGACCATAACAAGACAAAGATCACAACATCCAGGAAGATGACGGGGTGGGTATTGAGAACTTTCAAAACAAGGGAAATAATGCCGATGGTGACACTCTTCAAATCGCTAGTGCTCCCTCACTTAGAATACTGCTCAGTGCTGACGGCCCCGTTCAGGGCAGGAGAAATATCAGAGCTGGAACAAATTCAGAGATCGTTTACGGCTCACATTGAGCCATTGAAACATCTAAATTATTGGGAACGCCTTCAAGTCTTGAACATGTACTCATTGGAGCGGAGGAGAGAGAGATACATGATAATATATACTTGGAAAGTACTTGAGGGCCTGGTCCCAAATCTGCACACTGCCATAACAACATACTGGAGTGAGAGATATGGGAGAAAGTGTAAAATAAACCCAGTGAGGAGCAGGGGTGCGGTGGGGACAATAAGGAAGCACTGTATTAACATCCGGGGTCCCAGACTATTCAACATCTTACCAGAAGATATCAGAAACACGGCTGGAACCAGTGTAGAAGCCTTCAAGAGGAAACTGGACAAGTATCTTCACCAGGTGCCAGATCAACCAGGCTGTGATGGATATGTGGGGCAGCGGGCCTCCAGCAGCAACAGCCTGGTTGACCAGGCAAGCACGAGACGAGCCTGGCCCATGGCCGGACTCAAAGAGTAGATAAACTCTCGAAACTCTTCAAAGGTATATCAAAGGTAAGGTAGTTCCCTCTTGAAGATAGCCAGAGATCTACATGACGTGAGGGCGTTGAAGAGTCGGGGACCTCCGACACTCATCGAGTCCTCTTAGTGTGCTCGTTGCGCCCCTGCTCTTCAGTGGAGGTACTCTGCACCATGAATTAGGTGTTAAGGATGGGGATCAGTCCCTCTAGGATTTTCCAGGAGTAAATTATGATGTAGCAGTATGTCTCACTGGGTTCCAAGGAACACAGTTCAAGGGACTTCAAGTCTTCCCAGTAGCTCAGATGATTGATTGGTTGTATATGGAAAGTGAAAGTTATCTGTACGTTTTCCTGTTCATCGATCTCGCCTGTCTTGAAGGTGGTCGTCAGTATACAGCAGTATTCCAGTCTGCCTTGAAGGTGGTCGTCAGTATACAGCAGTATTCCAGTCTGCCTTGAAGGTGGTCGTCAGTATACAGCAGTATTCCAGACTGCCTTGAAGGTGGTCGTCAGTATACAGCAGTATTCCAGTCTGCCTTGAAGGTGGTCGTCAGTATACAGCAGTATTCCAGACTGCCTTGAAGGTGGTCGTCAGTATACAGCAGTATTCCAGTCTGCCTTGAAGGTGGTCGTCAGTATACAGCAGTATTCCAGTTTGCCTTGAAGGTGGTCGTCAGTATACAGCAGTATTCCAGACTGCCTTGAAGGTGGTCGTCAGTATACAGCAGTATTCCAGTCTGCCTTGAAGGTGGTCGTCAGTATACAGCAGTATTCCAGACTGCCTTGAAGGTGGTCGTCAGTATACAGCAGTATTCCAGTCTGCCTTGAAGGTGGTCGTCAGTATACAGCAGTATTCCAGTCTGCCTTGAAGGTGGTCGTCAGTATACATCAGTATTCCAGTCTGCATTTAAGGTGGTTGTCAGTATACAGCAATATTCCAGTCTGCCTTGAAGTTGGTCGTCAGTATACATCAGTATTCCAGCCTGCCTTGAAGGTAGTCGTCAATATACAGCATTATTCCAGCCTACCTTGAAGGTAGCTGTCAGTATACAGCAATATTCCAACCTGCCTTGAAGATGGTCGTCAGTATACAGCAGTATTCCAACCTGCCTTGAAGATGGTCGTCAGTATACAGCAGTATTCCAGCCTGCCTTGAAGATGGTCGTCAGTATACAGCAGTATTCCAGCCTGCCTTGAAGGTGGTCGTCAGTATACAGCAGTATTCCAGCCTGCCTTGAAGGTAGACGTCAGTATACAGCAGTATTACAGCCTGCCTTGAAGGTAGCTGTCAGTATACAGCAGTATTCCAGCCTGCCTTGAAGATGGCCGTCAGTATGCAGCAATATTCCAGCCTGCCTTGAAGGTGGCCGTCAGTAAACAGCAGTGTTCCAGTCTACCTTGAAGGTGGTCGTCAGTATACAGTAGTATTCCAGCCTGCCTTGAAGGTGGTCGTCAGTATACAATAGTATTCCAGTCTCCCTTGAAGGTGGTCATCAGTATACAACAGTATTCCAACCTGCCTTGAAGGTGGTCGTCAGTATACAGCAGTGTTCCAGTCTACCTTGAAGGTGGTCGTCAGTATACAACAGTATTCCAGCCTGCCTTGAAGGTGGTCGTCAGTATACAACCGTATTCCAGCCTGCCTTGAATGTGGCTGTCAGTATACAGCAGTATTCCAGTCTCCCTTGAAGGTGGTCATCAGTATACAACAGTATTCCAACCTGCCTTGAAAGTGGTCGTCAGTATACAGCAGTGTTCCAGTCTACCTTGAAGGTGGTCGTCAGTATACAACAGTATTCCAGCCTGCCTTGAAGGTGACCGTCAGTATACAGCAGTGTTCCAGTCTACCTTGAAGGTGGTCGTCAGTATACAACTGTATTCCAGCCTGCCTTGAAGGTGGTCATCAGTATACAGCAGTGTTCCAGTCTACCTTGAAGGTGGTCATCAGTATACAGCAGTGTTCCAGTCTACCTTGAAGGTGGTCGTCAGTATACAACTGTATTCCAGCCTGCCTTGAAGGTGATCGTTAGTATACAGCAGTGTTCCAGTCTACCTTGAAGGTGGTCATCAGTATACAACAGTATTCCAACCTGCCTTGAAGGTGGTCGCAGTATACAACAGTATTTCAGCCTGCCTTGAAGGTGGTCGTCAGTATACAACAGTATTCCAGCCTGCCTTAATGGTGACCGTCAGTATACAACAGTATTCCAGCCTGGAGAGAACAAGAGACTTGATGAGTATCATCACTGGCTCAGCATCTCTTGTCCTGAAAGTTCTAGTTATCCAGCCTATCATTTTCCTTGCAGCAGAAATAACAATATTGTTGTGGTCTTGAATGTGAGATCTTCCTACATCATTACTCACAAGCCTCGCACATGGGACTTTCACTCTAATGATTTAAATTTGTCCAGTACTCCATTGCACTCTTTCTTTCCTCCACTGAAACTTGTCCTTATTAAACATCATATTATTGTCTGAGGTCCACTGGAAGACCTGATTTATATCTGCATGTAGATTAGCTGTCTTCGACGGACGACACTCTTATACAGATTCTAATGTCATCAACAGTGTTATGGTGCTATGGTTTATGTGCTTGTCTATGTCGGATATGAGAATGACAAACAAAAGTGGGACCAGTACTGTGCCTTGAAGAATTCTTTACTGTAGCAACGTCCAACTTTACTCTCTTTACCACCAGCTGCTCCCTGGGTTCTCTTTATTGACAAGTTAAG
This sequence comes from Cherax destructor, assembly GCA_009830355.1. Classification (NCBI taxonomy): domain Eukaryota; kingdom Metazoa; phylum Arthropoda; class Malacostraca; order Decapoda; family Parastacidae; genus Cherax; species Cherax destructor. Next base: position 128,884 of record WNWK01004749.1, read on the forward strand.
TATCCACCTGCCCGTTTTACCATTCATTTACTTCTGTGCGCATTTTATTGATGGCTTTTGCAATATCAGTGTACACTACACCAGTCTTTACCTTGTCTTCCAGTGCATCCAAGTCCACGTAGCAAGAGTGTGCCGTTCTTAACCCATGCTGGCCTGGATTCTACAGTTGTTGTTATTTAGTGTATTTGGTAATCTTGCCTCTTAGGACTCATTCAAAGATTTTGATAATGTGAGAGAATGAAGAACTTTAAAGGGACATTGTATATAAAATACAAAAAGATCACCAGTTAGAACAAAAGGAACATATGAAGGATCTGAGTGTAATAATGTCAAATGATCTTTCTTTCCTGGCCGTCACGAAAGTCATCCCACTGTTATTAAAAACCACTGACATAGCCCCACTCTACAAAGGTGGCAGTAAACAGTCCCAAACAACTATAGATCAATAGCGCTGACATCCCACATTATCAAAATCTTTGAGAGATCCTTAAGAAACAAGACTTTTAATCACATGGAATATAAATAATTGTACAACCCAGAACAACATGAGCACAGAGCAGGTCGCTCCTGCCTCTGGCAAGTGCTTGACCACTGTGACATAGTATCAAGTGCTTGACCACTGTGACATAGTATCAAGTGCTTGACCACTGTGACATAGTATCAAGTGCTTAACCACTGTGACATAGTATCAAGTGCTTAACCACTGTGACATAGTATCAAGTGCTTAACCACTGTGACATAGTATCAAGTGCTTGACCACTGTGACATAGTATCAAGTGCTTGACCACTGTGACATAGTGTTAAGTGCTTGACCACTGTGACATAGTATCAAGTGCTTGACCACTGTGACATAGTATCAAGTGCTTGACCACTGTGACATAGTATCAAGTGTTTGACCACTGTGACATAGTATCAAGTGCTTAACCACTGTGACTTAGTATCAAGTGCTTGACCACTGTGACATAGTATCAAGTGCTTGACCACTGTGACATAGTATCAAGTGTTTAACCACTGTGACATAGTATCAAGTGTTTAACCACTGTGACATAGTATCAAGTGCTTAACCACTGTGACATAGTATCAAGTGCTTGACCACTGTGACATAGTATCAAGTGCTTGACCACTGTGACATAGTATCAAGTGCTTAACCACTGTGACAGTCAAGTGCTTAACCACTGTGACATAGTCAAGTGCTTAACCACTGTGACATAGTCAAGTGCTTAACCACTATGACAGTATCAAGTGCTTGACCACTGTGACATAGTATCAGGTGCTTGACCACTGTGACATAGTATCAAGTGCTTGACCACTGTGACATAGTATCAGGTGCTTGACCACTGTGACATAGTATCAAGTGCTTGACCACTGTGACATAGTATCAAGTGCTTGACCACTGTGACATAGTATCAGGTGCTTGACCACTGTGACATAGTATCAGGTGCAGTGGCAGACAAGCAAAATACAGATGTACTTTACACTGACTTTGTAAAAGCCCGGGCAGCGGGCCTCCAGCAAATGCAAAATTAATAACTGGAAAAGCGGGCAAAGAGATATTTAATATTCTAACGAATAGAACTCAAAGTGTAACAGTTAACAGAGTGAAATAAGAGGCTGACATATTGAAAAACTGTTCCTCAAGGCATAGTGCTTCTTCCTTTCTTCTTTCTCATTATATCCGACATAGACTAAAGCACAAATCATAGCACTGTATCATTCTTAGTAGACGATACTAGAGTCTGTATGAGAGTCATACACTGAAGACGCAACAAACATCCAAGCTGACAGTAACAATGACTTCCAGCTTCATTAACTCAGTTATGGAAAGATTGAGGAAATAAAGACAGGACCAGAGGATAAAACAAACTTGAATCATTCACTAGAACGCAAAACTAATGTGAAAGACCTGGAAATGGTCATGTCAGAAGATCTCACCTTCAAGGATCACAACAGCAGTGTCACTATCACAACCGCAAGGAAAATGATAGTCTGGATAACTAGAACTTTCAAAACAAGGGATGATAAGCCAATGATGATACTCTAAGTTATTGTTCTCTCTAGAATGGAGAACTGCGGTATTCTAACAGCTCTGTCCAAGGCAGCAGATACTGCCAACCTGAAGAATGTGACGAGTACCTTCGCTGGTAGCAAACACTCAGTCAAGTACTTAAATTACTGAGAACATCTGAAATCCCTCGATTTGTACTCCTTGGAACGTAGGTGATATACATTGTACTCTGCACCTGGAAAATTCTAGGAGGCTTGGACCAGATCTACACACACAAAGAGTAGTAGTAAAGAGAGTAAACTCCAGCATCAGCGAGGTAAAAAGCTGTGTACAACAAGGCACTTTCCTGGCACCTATGATGTTTCTTATCCTTTTGGTAGACAGATAAAAACATCCATCACAGTTTTGTATCATCATTTGCAGATACCAAAATAAGCATAAAATTCACCTCTGTAGAAGAAATGGAAAAACTGCAGGAAAATATAAACAGCATTGTGGAGAACATGACGTTCAGTGCTGATAAGTTCCAGTTGCTGACGTATGGAAACAATGAAGAACACTGTATACAAAACTAAAGTGATAAATGGTTTAAAACCGACAAGTTGAAGATTGAGACACTTATACAACATATGGGAATCTTTATTGAAGAAACGTTTCGCCACACAGTGACTTCGTCAGTCCAATACAAAGCAGAAAGGTGTAACGAGAGGAGGAGTTTGAGGTAATCAGTCCCTCAGCCTGGAATCGATGTGTTCGGTCAGTCAAGCTTGATGAAGCCACTGTGTGGCGAAACGTTTCTTCAATAAGGATTCCCATATGTTGCACAAGTGTCTCAGTCTTCAAAACTCAAGAAGGTCACCAAATAGAACGAAAGAAACACGTGAAAGACTTGGGAATAATTATGTCAGCTGACCTTTTTTTTCAAAGAACACAATAAGATAAAGGTCACTACAGCCAGGAGGATGACGGGGTGGGTATTGAGAACTTTCAAAACAAGGAAAATAATGCCGATGGTGACACTTCAAATCGCTAGTGCTCCCTCACTTGGAATATTGCTCAGTGTTGACGACCCCGTTGAGGGCAGGAAAAATATCAGAACTGGAACAAATACAGAGATCGTTTACACCCAGCATAGAGCCAATAAAGCATTTAAATTACTAGGAACGACTTTAAGCCTTAATATGTACTCAATAGAGAGGAGAAGAAAGTACCTGCAAAGTACTCGAGGGTCTGGTCCCAAATCTGCATACTGCTATAACAACATACTGGAGTGAGAGATGGGAGGAAGTGCAAAATATACCCAGTGAAAAGCCTGGGTGCAGTAAGTACAATAAGGGAACATTGTATCAACATCCGTGACCCCAGACTATTCAACAACTTACCACAAGATATCAAAAACACTGCTGGAACAAGTGTAGACGTCTTGATGAGGAAACTGGACAAGCATCTTCACCAGGTGCCAGATCACCCAGGCTGTGATGAATGTGGGACAGCGGACCACCAACAGTGACAGCCTGGTTGACCAGGCAAGCACCAGAGGAGCCGTGACCAAAGTCGAGCTCTGGAAGTAGAAAAATCCTTGGAACTCATTGAAGGTATATCAGTGGTATATCAGTGGTATATCAATGGTATATAGTAAGGAGGTAGAGATGCCTCTCAGCCAGGGAGAAAGAGAACACTCACCCTGGGAGGGAGTGACATGTCTCCCTGGCAGGCGTTCACTGAGACACCATATGGGTGAACGTGCACAAGATTGGTGGGCCACTCTTGGCCACTCCACCTGCAGCAAATGGCCCACTTGTGGCCAGTTATGTAGCAGTCCCCCTCACCCGGCCAGCCCTATACCAAGTGACTTGTGCTGCCTACCATCCCACACACCCTGTAGTGTCTGCTGCTGTTAGTGTATTAGTGTGATGGGGGTGTATTGAGGTGGTAGTGTGATGGGGGTGTATTGAGGTGGTAGTGTGATGGGGGTGTATTGAGGTGATAGTGTGATGGTGGTGTATTGAGGTGGTAGTGTGATGGTGGTGTATTGAGGTGGTAGTGTGATGGTGGTGTATTGAAGTGGTAGTGTGATGGGGGTGTATTGAGGTGGTAGTGTGATGGGGGTGTATTGAGGTGGTAGTGGGATGGGGGTGTATTGAGGTGGTAGTGTGATGGTGGTGTATTGAAGTGGTAGTGTGATGGTGGTGTATTGAGGTGGTAGTGTGATGGTGGTGTATTGAAGTGGTAGTGTGATGGTGCTGTATTGAAGTGGTAGTGTGATGGTGGTGTATTGAGGTGGTAGTGTGATGGTGGTGTATTGAGGTGGTAGTGTGATGGTGCTGTATTGAAGTGGTAGTGTGATGGTGCTGTATTGAAGTGGTAGTGTGATGGTGGTGTATTGAAGTGGTAGTGTGATGGTGGTGTATTGAAGTGGTAGTGTGATGGTGGTGTATTGAAGTGGTAGTGTGATGGTGCTGTATTGAAGTGGTAGTGTGATGGTGCTGTATTGAAGTGGTAGTGTGATGGTGCTGTATTGAAGTGGTAGTGTGATGG